>SJJU01010227.1:0-14800 GCA_012932125.1 Conopomorpha cramerella | reverse complement strand
CTCATTCGGAATAAAAGCCTCATCACCATCCATGCCGAAGTTCTCATGTTACGGATGCGGTGCACCAGGTGTGGTCAGAACAAAATGCCCAAATTGCTCCAGCAAGATTAAACGAGAGGACAATATCGGAGTAAGCGTTTGCGCCGTAAATTCCGACATCGATGCAAGGCCGAGACCGGTTATCTATATATCTGTTCCGGGAACTGACATTACCGGCTACGCATACGTTGACAGTTGCGCCAAATCAAGTGTGATGTCCCACAAGCTGTATCGCTGCTTACTGGCGAAAGGGTACCAGTTCACCAAAGAACAAGTTTATATCAGCTTGGCCGATGGTATTCCCAAGAATCAGACGGTTATGAAGACAACCATTCCAATCCACCTGAATAACCGAACCATCCCGACGAAGTTCATTGTTCTGCCTGGAACACAGCAGAATCGTACACTATTGGGCATTGGATTTATCCAGGACGCCGAAATGATTTTAGATATTCCCCAATACACCTGGCATTTCACATCTGAACCGAATGAAGTCTATGAACTGTACGAAGAAGGATTTGTCTTGTTTGGTGAACAGAAAACACCCTCTCCTGATACTATCAGAAAAGAATTTGACTTGCCTTCTTTCATCTCACCAATGAGTGCCTCAGAACCAGAAGATGAAAAGGTGGCAATGCCTTCAACCCGAAAAATGGAATCTAAAAGCCCCGAGCCAGTCCTACCATCAGTACAACCAGATTTACCTGAACAAAGTTGTACGACAACCTACAAGCTTGCACCAATTGACCTACTCTCTACTCCTCCTAGAAAACGAACAAAGCCTCTGTTCGATGGGTACTCTCCGAGCTTTACAGATTATATGATGCGGGATGCCCAGATTACCATACATGGACAGGACGTTGAGCTATCCCCACACTCTGCGGCTCTATTCCCGGATTCTGAATGGATACATATCGATTCCATCGACATTGTGCCCTCCGGTTCCGTTCTTAACAAAGAACAGACTAAAGAACTGGATAGCCTTCTTAAGGAATATAACGACGTCTTTGAAAGCAATGGAATGCCATCGAAGCATACGAAGCACTTCATTAACACCAAAGAACATCCGCCCATCTCCATGCCTCCATACAGACTCTCTCCTCAGCGCAAGGATCTCCTGAGGAAAGAGCTGGATCAAATGCTTAAGGATGACATCATAGAGCCCTCTTCTTCACCCTGGGCAGCACCAATTGTCATGATTCCAAAAGAGAATGGCGATATACGTCTATGTGTGGACTACCGCCGGTTAAATGCCATCACTACGCCAGACCCCTATCCTCTGCCACGTATTGATGACTTACTCCATGAAGCAAAGCCTACTCCGTTCATGTCAACGATGGATTTAAAAGCTGGATACTGGCAGGTGTTGGTCCATAAAGAAGATCAGGAGAAGACCGCCTTCATCACTCCATACGGCATTTTCAATTTCAAAAGAATGCCCTTCGGGTTGCGAAACGCTCCCGCTACATTCCAAAGAATGATTGACCGCTTTAAAGTGGGCATTGACGCTAAAATACTGGCCTATCTGGATGATCTGGTTCTTCTATCTGAGAGCTTTGAGAAACACAAGAGTGATCTAAGGAATATTTTCGAGAAACTGAGACAGTACAACCTGACGCTAAACCGAAAGAAGTGTCGATTTTGTTGCGATTCGATCAAATACCTCGGCCACTACATCACAGCTGACGGCTTGAAGGTTGATCCCCACAAAATCAAGGCGATCCAAGACATGGCCACCCCAACGAATGTCAAGCATCTACTGTCCTTCCTGCAGACCGCATCCTGGTACCGAAGGTTCATTGATAAGTTCTCGTCTCTAGCGGAACCTTTAACGCGACTTACTAAGAAATCCGTCAAGTGGGAATGGGGTCCCGAACAAAACAAAGCATATCAAGAGCTAAAAAACCGACTCACGACAGCGCCTATTCTCAAACAAGCAGATGCCACTAAACGCTACATCATCAAGACTGACGCCAGCAATTATGCTCTCGGAGCAGTTCTGGTACAGGGGGAGGGACCTGACGAGCATCCTGTAGAATATGCAAGTAGACTGTTGACCTCGGCTGAGAAGAATTATTCTACGACTGAGAGGGAAGCCCTTGCCGTGGTTTGGGCGATTGCGAAGTTCCGAGGTTACATCGAAGGACTGCCCATCACTATTGTTACGGACCATCAGGCCTTGAAGTGGTTGATGAACCTCACGTCTCCGACCGGACGACTTGCCAGATGGGCTCTCCAACTACAAGCATATGACCTGGAGATCAAGTATACCCCAGGTCGTACGAATGTGGTAGCGGACACTTTATCTCGGCCACCCTGCTCAGGAGAAACAATGAAAGATTGCGGAGTCTGTACTATAAGTGTAGATGCACCGGTTAAGAAACCCTCCGAAATACGATCGGAACAATTAAAAGATACTCAGCTGGAACGTATTATTAAAGCGTTGGAAGGTACAAAGAGTGAAGATGCCGGTTACTGGAGTAACAAAGGATATCTGATGAACAACGGCCTACTGTATAGACACAACCAAGCTTTTGAAAGTGATGAAGCTCAGCTTTGTGCCCCAGAACATGAGTGGGCCAACATACTGGCTGCTTACCACGACGAACCAACCGCCGGACATTATGGAGCCGAGAAGACGCATGAAAGAATATGTCAAAGATACTATTGGAAGGGCATGAGGAAATATATATCTAGCTATGTGAAGCACTGTGTTGCCTGTCAAAGATACAAACCAAATAACATGAAACCTGCCGGCCTATTGCAGACCACCGCCCTGAATAAGCGATTTGAGGTCGTCAGTTTTGACTTGTTTGGTCCTCTTCCTGTTACGGCTGATGGCAAGACATGGATACTGATAGTTGAAGATATTGCGTCCCGCTGGATTGAGTTGTTCGCGTTGGAGAAAGCCACTGCCGAGGCCTGTGCTGAACTACTCGTGTATGAGATCTTCCTCAGATATGGTATTCCACGACGCGTAATCAGTGACAACGGCACCCAGTTCACTAGTTCGATTATGCAACAAATAATGTACTGCCTCAACGTTAGCCATGGATTAACTCCAGTCTACCATCCCGAAGCCAATCCAGTTGAGCAGCGAAATCGCGACTTAAAGACACAACTGGCTATACTGGTGGGCGATGATCACCGTAGTTGGGCAGAAAAGTTACCCCTGATACGCTTCGCCATGAATACTGCACAATGTAATTCAACTGGACGCACTCCCGCCTACCTCACGTTTGGACGAGAGTTAAGAACGACTGATGACAATCTTCATAACCTAAGAGCGATTGTGGAATCCGATAACTTCATACCAGAGATTACTCCAAAACTCTTGTTACTCGCTGATACATTTCAAAGATCCCGGGAGATTCAAGAAATGAATGAAGAAAAGAGAAAAGAATACGTGGATCGACATAGACGACCAGGACAAGACTACCAGCCAGGGGATCGAGTATTGGTTCAATTACATCCTCTGAGTAGAGCAAAGCAAGGTGTAAGCGCAAAGTTCTGTCCACGTAGAGATGGTCCGTATCTTATTATGCAGAAACATGGTCCTACATCATACAAAGTAGCGGCCATTGAGAAACCTGATGTTGACCTGGGAACCTACCATGTTTCGGCCCTGCAACCCTATCATTGTCACGCCGACGAGAATCTCGAACCCGTACGACCCCTGAAAAAACGAGGTCGACCAAAGAAAGCTGCTGTTCCAGACCCAGAATCAGTCCCAAGAAGAGGACGTGGAAGAC
The DNA here is from genome assembly GCA_012932125.1 of Conopomorpha cramerella. Taxonomy (NCBI): domain Eukaryota; kingdom Metazoa; phylum Arthropoda; class Insecta; order Lepidoptera; family Gracillariidae; genus Conopomorpha; species Conopomorpha cramerella. The sequence goes on along the minus strand of SJJU01010227.1, from coordinate 11,009 downwards.
CTAGGAAAACAGAGATCGCTGGTTCCTCGTCGGGACGCCTTCAGAACCAGAGGGGGAGCCTGTAACAAACATCTTCCGACGCGCTCCCAGACCCCGGGACCGCCGCGCGCATTCATCGTTGCACGTGTATCCCAACCGGTTACAATGAAGTACATAGTAGTAAGTCACCACCCGGCCCGCTATATAAACCAGTTCGCGAGCCGAGCACTCTCAGACTAGCCACGACCGGCGCTGCGTCCACACTGGAACCGCTTGGTCAACTAGGGACCTCTACGCACGTACAGTACTCGGCGTCACCACGTGAACCAGTTCTGGACTCGTAGTGTTTTTACAGTTCAAGTGTAACTTTAGCTTATTTCGACAGTGTTACCTTTATTCGAGACTGTTGTGTACCTACTTTCCGTTCAATAAACTACTTGAGTGAAAATACTAAGTCGTCTTACTATAACTCGTCTACAATGGTTTAAATTATAACTAAGGTTTTATTATAACTATAAATACGAATGTGAAGAAACAAAAATAGCTGCATTTGTGAATTCACTCGGCCAACAATACAATAAGCTCGGCTGTGCGGTTGAGTGTACAGATAGCCCTAATGAGTGACGCCTGCGCCAGAAATTATACTAGTAAGATACACACATCAAAAGTGTCTAGGGATCAAGTACATTTTAGAAGATTGCAATCAAGAATATATTTTACAAAAACTGAATTCATTCATAATTCATTCAAAATGTGGTTATAAGTCATTGATACAGGCATGGGGGATTAGGAAGGAGAATAATCCAGAAGATTAGAATTGTTCTTGATACCTAGACACTTTTGATGTGTGTATTTTATAATTACTTTTAGCTGTGTTTGCGCACGGTCTAGCGTGTTGAACAATGAATGCACTTAGAAAACATCGTTAGAAGGCTGTTTCCGAAAAGTGTGGAAGCAAGAAAATTTTAGTTTTCAAATCGCTGACCGCATACTCATGTTGTATATTGTTATAACATTCCGTTTTGCCTTTCATAACTTCAGTATCAAACCGCATTCAGTGAAACTCGGTGAAACTTTTGTATAAGGTAGGGGATGCAGTGAATAAACAATTTTCCCGCAAATTTAATAATGAAAATGTTATTGGCCAATTCTCAATTATTTATGCTTTTCACAGTGGCAAGGATATCTACTGATATACATTTTTGTACTGCTATAAAAATTACAGATCACACATAATTTTGTGTACACATCTAAATATTTCGCAATCGAGGAGAGCTTGCTGAGAAGAATTTGTTTTTAAAAGACAATAAAATAGCGAAAAAGAGAGTCATACGTAAATTGTGGTTAATAAAATTACATTTTACAATATGTATTTTTTTTAATGAAACGCGCACATACATTATAACTCAATATTGTTTAACGGATATATAAACGTCGAGTAAAATAGCAAAGGTAAGCTCGAGCTTGTCTTTGATTATATTCCCGCCTATACCCGGTGAACAATATTGAATTATGTAAATACATATTTATCGTTAATTTTTGTCTTATACATATCTTAATCAATACCAAAAGTTTTGTAAATAGGTTTTTTATATGTTTTATAGTTAATGTTTTTGAAATATTGTATTTTATTTATTGTTCACTGGTGGACTCGACAGACGTTGTCCTGTCTTTAATCTATAACCTCCAGGGTGGCCTGTGCCCAGCAGTAGATGTCATTATTTTCTTTCGTAAGAACCTTCTGCTGTCATTAGTAAGCACAACAAAAGACGAATTAGCGAAATCGGTCCACCCGTTCCGGAGTTATGGAATGACAATAAAAAGTGGCTTTGATTTTTATATAATAGATTATATACGACGACGTTGAATTAAAGAATTAAAGGGTTTTAAAGGTTATTAAGTTTAAGTCAGTTTTATATATGACCCGGAATTTTTGCTCATACATACATACACTTCACGCCTGTCTCCCAGAGGGGTAGGCAGAGACTACAGATCTCCATTTGTCACGATCCTGAAATACCCCTTTCGCTTCATCTACATTCATACATCTTTTCATACATGACCTCCGGTTTCGAGTACATTTCACGCCACCTTCCGTCAGGAAGCATCAACCAATTTTTGCTCACAAGTGTATTATACAGTAATTTACAGCAGTGCAACAGTCGGAGTGGATGACAGAAGCTTTAAGCTTTAAAGCTCCCGAGCGTGTAACCCGGGGTGCACTTTCCTTCAGTCCGTTTATACTCGACGACACTTTTGTAACCCGACTTATAAGTTGATCGTAAAAAGAATTGCTTGCTTTTCTAAGACGCGACTTAAAAAATTTTTGTTCATCATCTTTTCATATTACAGACAATACTTCACGCCTTTTAATCCCAAAGCGGGGTAGGCAGAGGCACTTGCTAGAGCAAATGCCCACGGTTCACCAAGCGTATTTAACCCAACGTGACAGGGGGTGGGCCCATCGCCGTTATAGGGTTCACACACCTTGTGGTGTGCGGGTTTCATCACGATGTTTGTCCTTCACCGTACGAGCGTTGCGTTGCGTACATAGGCTCTGAAAGAGAGTCCCATTGGTACACGTCCAGTAGCCGGACTCGAACCCGCGACCTCCCGGTTACAAGTCAAGTATCCGACCAATGGACTACAGACGCTCTTATTATAGACCTGAAACTATATTTCAATTAAGTTATTTATGTTGAAGCTTTCAATTTACATTTTAATTGTCGCCTCTAATTTGAAATGTATTTGGCATGATATTGTGACGTAATATGTTTTTGTACCTTTCGGGGACTGCCCTGTCGACGCCATATCAATAAAACTTATGTCTTAAATTGAGCGTCCCCGAATGTGATAATTTTTAATTACTTTGTGCTTTCTTTCAATTCACTTAATCGACATGGCGTTCTTTGTAGGTTGGTTGGGATGATAAGTGACGCCACTATTTCATTTGTCAGACCTTTCCGCAATCACTCACTCCATAAACTTCAACACAATTCCCACACATAGAATGGCTGCGGTCGACTTGGCCCCTGTCTTCATAAATTACTAAAGCAAAAAGCTTTAATCAGTAAAAGCGAAGACTCGTCCTATTTCTCTAGCAGACAAACGAGTGAGACATTGCATTCTGTAACCGCATGACCCCTTGCTACTACTTGTATAGAGTGAGCGACATTCCTCAGCTCAAGTCAGATCATATTTTTTACGAGAGCGCGTCGTCCGTCACTGGGATCGCAGCGACTTGCTTAGATGTACGATTCAAACTTTTTATCTGTAAACTCTTTTTGCTTCCACGCCGATTCGTGCGGCGGGCCACATTTATTTCGCAAATAAAAGTTTCATCGAAATTGCTTGTGTACAACATTTACACACACTTTTACGACACAAACTAAAATATATTTTTTGTCAGTTGTTACTAAGTATTTCTAAGTATAGTTCGATCAATGTAGACATTAATAGATACGTCTACAGGGTTATTCCAACTTTACATTGATTAACAAAATTCAGTTTGTTAAACAATATAAAGTTGGTACCCTTACAAATAAAGCCACGCGGTTGCCCATCGTTTGCGTACCTGGAAAAAATATTAAACGGCAAAGGAAATTTTGTATTTGGAAGTATTATAAAATTTGCGCAGTACAGTCTGAAGGTCACTCAAGTCACGGGTTAATAGGTACCTAATGAACAAGTGTGCTCCATCGTAGACCACATCGCTGCTTAACATCAGGCAGGATGGTGGTTAAAACCCTTGTTATCTGTCTTTAAAAAAAATACTGCACACAAAAATTGTAGATCAGAAAATATTACTAAAAAAGTACCAATCTTGTCTTTATCAAGAACTTATTTAAATTTTATTTTCGCATTTCTTCAACTTCACGCAATGCATTGTGAAATACGGAGGAAGACTTCTTGGTAACAAGAATTTATCAGTATGCAATGAACGTGTCTTCGTATTGGGACATCGGCCGATTTCAATTACGTCCAAGTCCGCTGCGACACTGCGAGATAGAGGACCCTGTATCGGGCGCCGTCACTCTCCACGCCACTTGCGATAAGCTGCACACGAGCAAATGACGATCGAATTGCAGGGACGATGTTCTTCTAAGCTGAGCTGGAGGTATCACGATGGCAGTTTCCAAGTTTGAAAAGTGCAGGCATGCACAGTTAAGGTACATAGTTTTAAGTTATATTTAAGCCGCCTTAATCTTAAGAATCAGAAATGAAGTGATCCGACAGAGAACCAAAGTCATCGGCATAGCTCATCGTTTTAGCAAGCTGAAGTGGCAGTGGGCCCGCCATATCAGCCGTAGAAGCGATGACCGTTGCGGAAAACGAGTTCTCGAGTGGAGACCGCGTCTCGACAAACGGAGTGTAGGACGCCCTCAGGCAAGGTGGACTGATGATATACGCAAGATGGCTGGCAGATCACAGTGGCGTGCAATTGGAGAGGCCTATGTCCAGCAGTGGACAAGTATGGGCTGGTGATGATGATGAATCTTAAGATAAAATAAATAAGATTAAAAAAGGGCATACATGCTTCGGTTGTTTGGGCATATGGAAAGAATAGATGAAGGTCGATTGACGAAAGAAATTTATATGGGTGATGTGCAGGGCCGGGTGAGTAGAGGTCACCCCAGAAGGACATACATCGACCAGATTGGTTATGTTCGGGCGGAAGGTGGCGTGAAAAGTACTCAATACCGGAGGTCATGTATGAAAAGTTATAGCATTTGTTCAATCGAGTGGGGCGCAACTACTAATTAAATGTAATTAACAGTACGCCCCCTTAAAATGAAGGAAAGGTTTGGGATGAACCTGTGTGAAACTGAACCGGTCATCTGTAATCAGTTTTAACAGATAGTTGAAAGCAATTAGTACTGCGAAATAAAATCATTGATCATGAATACTATTATTAAATGCTTATACTATAATCAATAATTAAAGAGTATAATAAGAATAATTAAATAATTTCCTTGGGTCTTTTAGAAATATATGCCGAGTACTTCTGCAAGCTGTCGCGATTGTAAATACTGGGTTTCATTAAATACGGCCAACCAGGGTGACGAAGATTCTTTTCCATTTTACGTCTAAATTAAGTCCAAAATCATTGATCGTACCGCGCTTCTACCGATTTACCGAAGTACACCTTCCTGTCTATTGTTAGTGACAGCTGTTATTAATTTATGAGCGTGATTCGCATAACCATGCCGAGCGATAACTTTAAACCAATCTGTGATGACTTGGGAATATTAAAACAAACTTTACTGACTACCTTCACTTGAACTGTGAATTTGGCCCATGTTGGAGGAGATTGGTTTGCCTGCAGTCAGGAAAATCAGGTGCATTTCAAATGAACAGAGCTCAGCTGAATCTTGAACCAATACCACGTTGCAGGACGTGCGGTATCTATTCCCTCGGCGGTTATCAAAGTGTAGGTGGGATATTCTAGTAAACATTCTCAAACTTTTACAGTACTTACTTGAGGCTCCGGTTCATTTATTTATAAAAAAACAACTATATAAACCGGGAATACGGCGGCGAAGCTGACCGTCAGCGATTTCTGAGCCAACAACGTACTCGGGGATAATGCGAGAAGCTAGTTGGTGTAGTGGAAATAAAAATCGAACTTGTAACAGCTTGAGGAAGCCAAAAGTTTGGTGACGACGGCAACAGAAAGTGGAGTTTCATAAGTTAGTGGAGCGCAGCAGCCGCAGCGGTGCGGCGACCGGGATGTCGCCGGATCGATGGAACGTTGCAACACTTCTCTGATATTCTTCAATAGATGGAGTAATGTTGTCCTAAAATTCTCTTGAAAACTTTTACTTCGCTAGTTTCGCGAACAAGGATGTGGATTTCGAACACAAAAATTTTGCTTGTTTGTTATACATACTGTGATAGAAGTGTGAGATATTGTCTTTGACTGGGTAGTCGGGGTTGTGGGTTTGTGGCGTGTACTAATGAGTGTGTTTCTAAGACTATACGCTACGCAATGCTCATACGGTGAAGGAATACTTTACAACAACATAATCTGATGGATCAATTGCACGGCGCCCTTTTTAACCCCTGACGCAAAAACGACGGGGTGTTATAAGTTTGACGTGTCTATGTGTGTATGTGTCTGTCTGAGGCAACAAAGCTCCCAAACGGATGCTCCGATTTTAATGCATTTTTTTGTTTGAAAGCTGATTTGATCGAGCGTGTTTTAGCTATGTTTGATCGATTTCTGTTGACCCACTTAAAAGTTATGGGGTTGGAAAGTGGGGATGAAATATTTAACTTGAATAAATATGACACGTATATTTATAATCTGTTTATTAAATGAAAATTTGATAATTTCTTCAAAAGTTATGGGGGTTGAAAGTGGGGACATTTACTTTCTTTTTTAAAATTCGCAATTTATTGTCTTTCAACTGTCAAATGTAACAAGCTTTGTGTTATGCTGCTGTATAATAGTGTAGTGCTACGTAATAACAGTTATAACGATGAAATAAACGTATAATGACTTTAAACATCGTGATGAAATTCAAATACCATAAGATGTGTGAACACTAAGATAGCGATAGGCTTCAATGGCCCTATATAAAAACAGATACTCTGTGGACAATTTTTACGATGTATAAAACAAATAGGTCAATGGATGTTAACCTATATTTAATTGTACTGTACACAACGGCACACAATTGTCAACAATGCACAACAAACAATAGACGCGAACTGAACATAACTGAAATCATTAAAACGAAACCGCGACAAAAATACGTTTAGTTTCGTTTTGTATAAAAAAAAATAAAAAAAATACACTTCACGCCTTTAATCCCAAAGAGGGGTAGGCAGAGCCACTTGCTAAAGCAAGTTCCCACGGTTCACCAAGCGTATTTAACCCAACGTGACAGGGGGTGAGCCCATCGCCGTTATAGGGTTCACAAACCTTGTGGTGTGCGGGTTTCATCAGGATGTTGTCCTTCACCGTACGAGCATTGCGTTGCGTACATAGGATCTGAAAAAGAGTCCCATTGGTACGCGTCCAGTAGCCGGACTCGAACCCGAGACCTCCCGGTTACAAGTCAAGTATCCGACCAACTGGACCACAGACGCTCTATATATTGTTTAGTTTTTATTAAATTACTAGTGGACTCGACAGACGTTGTCCTTTTTTTTTTTTTACATGGGGGAATCCTCATGGACACCCACAGTTACAGTTACAGTACACAGTTACCAGGCCATAGGGTAACCGCCGCCCTTCCCGGGGCCGTCCAAGCAGGTGCCGGGGACCCCACTCCGACACCCACGACCCCAAGAACCACTTTTAGGACGCCTTATACGCCAGGCAGGGGATACCGTAGTCCTATTCTTTTCTATACGCCCGGAACTACAGGGCTGGCGACGGGACGGCCACAACCCAACCGCCCCGCCGGCGTCAGACCCCTGATCTCGTGGGGTCCGACATCTTCCTCCCTTCCGGCCGCAGAGGATAGGGAGCGCAGCGCACCGCAATACACTCCTCTTCCCCTGCGGCCCCTCCACGCCGCCATCTAGCGGTGACGGCCCCGCAAGGGCGCGGAGGATAGAGACAGCGGCGGTCGGAATACCGACTGTCCTCTCCCTCCGCGGCCTTCAGTGTGGCTGCGTCATGGGACGCAGCCTGACCGCTTGTCTGCGGGCTCGAAAGCGAGCCCGGGACAGCGGTCCCTCTCGGGCCGGCCAGTCTGCAACAGACCGGCCCAATGGGTTCCTCTTAGCTTCACCGGGTGCCCCTACCCGGGTACTAAGCCCCCTCGCCACGACAAGGCGGGAACCCATAGAGGGGGGACAGGCGTTGTCCTGTCTTAACTATTAATATGAATATACAATTAGTATAACCTCCAGGGTGGCCTGTGACCAGCAGTGGATGTCACGAAATATAAACTATCCTATCTCTCAAATTGGACGAAATCTATGTATATAAAGAATATAATAATAATACTTATTCTCCTACTGCAGCGGCTATGTAGCCGGGATAGCCCTGCGATATAAACTACTGTTTGCCTACTGGCAACAAACTAATAAAAAAAACCGGCCAAGTGCGAGTCGGACTCGCGCACCGAGGGTTCCGCCGTACAAACGTAGCGGTTTACAATTTATCATTTTCGCAATTTTTCCTTTATCTGTCCTATATAATGTTGCTTCGTGCCGAATTTCAAGATTCTGAGTTCACGGGAAGTACCCTGTAGGTTTTGGTTTCCTAGCGTGTGACGGAAATTCGTCTAAGGTGTCGGTATAAACTGCTGTATCTTTTGATCGCGTTAACTTAGAAGTTTGACATTTTCACAGCTTAAAGGGACAATAGACCTGAGTATTTCGTGTGAATTTCAGCTTGATACGTCCACGCGTTCTTGAGATAAAGGGTCTTGACAGACAGACAGACAACAAAGTGATCTTATAAGGGTTCCGTTTTTTCCTTTTGAGGTACGGAACCCTAAAAACAACCTTAATCCTACCGGAGTCTTTTTCTTCCGCCATTATTCTTCTCGGGTGATTCCGGGATGTTTGTGGCGCGGCGCGACGTATGGCGGAAAACAACATAGTTTAGGTGCTTACAATTTAAATGTATGCCGAGGTTACAACGTCGATGTATGAGGATCGATATGGACAAGTGGTTAGGGCACTCTGTCTTCAGGACGACGATAGCGGTCTCGATTCCGCCACCGATACGATGCTCCTGTGAAGAGCTGTTTTGTTGTAAGGAGGTTGTACGGAGTTGCATAACGTAATACCCCCATCGCGTTTTTACAATAGGACAACCAGGAGAACGGCAAAACGTCATCCATACCAGGTGGATTTTTCATTTACGCGAACCAAATGGTTTGCGTCCACTTTCATAGTGCGAACCGCCAGGATGTGCCGGAACGAATTGCCGGAGTCTGTGTTTCCTGCGCAGTACAGTCTTCAAGTCGCGGGTGAATAGGTATCTACTGAACAAGTGTGCTCCATCGTAGACCACATCGCTGCTTAACATCAGGCAGGATTGTGGTCAAACGCTTGTTCATAGTGATAAAAAAAACGTCTGCATGTTTCATCTTTCAAAGTACTTATTTAAAGTATTTATGTAGTCATGTCAGTCTATGACAACCACAGTACAGGGTATCTTAGTTTGTGGCCAGGATACGGGTAATTTCATGTACGGTGACCTGGATAGATTAGATTTAGTTATTTATCATCTTCCATCATTGATTGTTTTGTGATGAAACATTGTGCAAATTGTATAATGTTGTATTGCATCATTCAAGTGATAATAAATAAAAGAAGTAAAGCATGCGGACATTCTCCTATATACGTTGTAAAAGAACGGCGATATTATTGAACCACGAACTTGCAGTAAAAATAATGGTTAGTTATTACTCGCCTCATTGAGCGACACCCGAACCGCAGTACACAAGGTTTTCTTACAAAAATATTTCACTTGTGAGGTGTGAATTTTATTTGAGAAAAGTACGTATATACTGGAGCTCCAAAATTCAGCAAAATTTTCCGTCGTCTACGATGTATGCCGTGACTACGGCGTAGCGGCGTAGCACCGTAGTCGCAGTCGTAGCAGCATTCCGCAAATTCCACCTGGCATGAATGGGCACACACGAAACTTTAATAAATGGACATTTCACAACTTGAAGTATTTGTGAAATATTGTCTGCTGCTGTAATACGATATGTTTCATCGGCATTCCATTGATATTTCAATTAAGTAGGTAAGTACTTAATCTCTTATGAAAAAGGACTTGAGACAAGAAAACGTCTGTGGAATCCACTACCCGATAGGCGTTATCCTGTCCTATAAATATTAATGTTGAATAACTAGAATTTCTTTTAGACGTGACCAAGGAACTTTTTTCCTTGGATTTATTTTAATATCGTTATATTAAGTCCTTCATTGGAGAACCCGCATAGCAAATAGCTCTTCCTAGCTCGCTTTGGGAATAAAACGCATAAAGGATATTATTAAAAGCTCTTTGCATTGGTTGAAGTGAGAAACTTAATTACGTGTTATCATAATAGGCACCTTTGTCGAAATTCATGGATTAGGCTGTACATTTGTGATTAGTCTAGGCGGGCAGTAAACACGAACTGACCGTCCACTTCCGATCCTGTTACTCTCGCCCACTGTCATTTCACGCCACATCAATCAACTACAAACGGAAAATTGACCCAGTGTTCTTGCGCTTAAAGTCTACATTGCACTGTATAGGAGAATAGGCAATAACTGGGTCATTGCACAGTAGGATGTCAGCGTCAATATTAAGTGTAAACAACTCGAGTGATGGTCGACACACACACACGCATACACACTCACACATGCACACACTCGTCTCTACAAGTAGTTGGAGGATGCATAAGAAAGTGGTCGAACCATCATGATGATGTATCGTGTTGTTTGTGGGGAACGAGCTCATGTGTTCGTTTAATGGTGGAGGAAAGTGACGGCCCGGCCTCCCCGCTGCGGGTCACCGGAGGGAGAGAGCCCGCGGCCGCAGCGGGACAACTTGCTCGCGTGAAACAAGAAAAACTTGTTTACAAACAATAATCTCTTCGTACAGATGTTCGGCTCAGGAGAAGTAAAAGCTTTCCGGTGTATTGTAAAAGTTCTTGGTAACTGTTACGTTTTGTTATTAAGAATTATTTGAACCTGGATGTTCTGCGGCGTGTTAGACGCTGTATATTCCTGTGAGTACTTTGGGATAAAACATGGCCTAAGTGCTAACAAGATATAATTTCTTATACCCATCCAGACTTTTTCGTTTACAATATTAAAAAAGGACAGTTAAATGACTGCCGGCATGGACTAGTGGTCAGGACATCTGCCTCTAGGACGACGGTCGGCGCGGGTTCGATTCCCGCCACGGACATAATGCTATAGTGATGAGCTAAGGCATTTGTTGTGTGCGTCTGGGTGTTTTATTTATCTCTGTATGTATTTAAAAGTATTTATGTAAGTGTATCAGTCTCTGGCACCCATAGTACAGGGTATCCTAGTTTGGGGTCAGGTGACCGTGTGTGAAA
>SJJU01010226.1:0-11319 GCA_012932125.1 Conopomorpha cramerella | reverse complement strand
TGGAGCACACTTGTTCAGTAGGTACCTATTCACCCGCGACTTGAAGATCTTCAGACTGTACTGCGCAGGAAACACAGACTCCGGCAAGTCGTTCCACATCCTGGCGGTTCGCACTATGAAAGTGGACGCAAACCGTTCGCGGTTCGCGTAAATAGAAAATCCACCTGGTATGGATGACGTTTAATGAAATTTAATTTGTACTTGTATATTTGAGGTGTTTAGTATTGAGTATTTAAGATACTATTACTGAATATTTAATGTGTTTGGTATGAATATTTGATGTGTTTAGTATTGAATATTAGTATTTAATGTTCTTAGTATTGAATAAAATAGTTTCATTTACATTAACACAAAAAGAACAATAACAACAAAAAAGAAATACAATCAAACAGAAATACAGTACATTAACACAAAGAAAGGAAATAAAAATAATTACATAAACATTTTTGCAGAAGAAAAAAAACCAAAAGTATATATTTTATGAGTAAATATTGTGGACATGATAACAAAACAATTTCTATTTTATTAAATAGATGTCCAGATAATTGTTAGCCTTAAGTAAAAGAAATCAGTTCGGTAAGTATCCTTTCTTCTCTTTAATAAAAAACAAAGTATTATACACAAACTTCACTTCTAATTAAGATTTAAAAAAATACTCTCATGAAAGTCTAACTTCCTTAATAAAACAAATATAAACAGAGAAATATATGTTTTCCAACTAAATAATTACAAAACACGGTACATGAACGAGGAAGTTATTCGCGAAAAAGCATAAAAAATCAGATATACCTGCGGTTAAATTGAGAAAGACTCCTTTCTGAATTCGCTTAAAAATAACAGAAATGCTATTCGAAACTCCACATTATAAATAGTAACGAAGATAAGAGTACGGAGATATATCAATTTATTTTTAATATGACAAATATACAATAGAAAAGGGCCGACGGTTTTGTTCAATCGTAAATACGAAATAAAATATTTACCCCGCGAAATATGACGATAAAATATGATAAACATCTATTGCAGCCAGCGAAAGACTTGTACCGTACACTTTATGGGGGAATTGAAATTATTATTATAATAACTGAATGTACAATGTTTTAATTATTTTTTCCAAACACAATGAACAAGCATTTGAACACCATCCTGCCTGATGTTAAGCAGCGATGTGATCTACGATGGAGCACACTTGTTCACTAGATACCTTTTTACCTGCGACTTGAATACCTCCAGACTGTACAGCGCAGGAAACACAGACTTCGGCAAGTAGCCCACATCCTGGCATTACTGTTATAAATTAGGGAAAAAATTAAGAGAGGAGACAATTTATTTAACATTATCAGCCTGTATTCGACATAGGACTCTCTAATTGCACGCCACTAGTTTCAACTTCTTCCAACTGTTTCGGAGGAGTTTGGTAACTTATCTAGAAGTACGTATTAAACTCTTCTGTGTTGATCTTAAATATACCAGCTGTATTTATTCCAATATAGGAAAAAAAGGCAAAATGTTTAACTTAAAATTAACGAGGAGATGTATGATTGATTGGTCAGAATGGTAACATTTGGAATATACTAAAATGAATCATTCATATACATATAGAACTAAGTATGCAAAGACGGAACAATGGTTCATCTTTACACTCTATATTCGACCTGTGCGATAGTTGAGAGACATAGAGGGGGAGCGATTCTATTTCGTACATAGCTTAGGCACCTTAGCGCTTTCTAACTTCAACACTCACACACAACACCCTTGTTGTGTGTAGTCTAGTTGAAACCAGCCAGACACACCAAAGCGAAGCTTATATTCCAATCACCGTGTCATATTGCCACCCTACACTATGGAAGTCACCCTATCCCGTATCTTTCTGATCAATCACAACAGCAAACGTAAGCTACCAGCTTCCCCAAGGATGTATCGAATATTTCCCACACAGCCAAATATACTTGACCTCTCTCTGCATGTAAAGAATACCAATACAATAATACTAAGTTAAACAGAACTAAACAAGTCACAAAAAGCTACACAAAACCTTCACACATAGAAATATCATACAACTGAAAGCTCAGAATAAAATTACAAGTGTCGAATTTCAAAAAACAAAAACGCGAGTTCTAAAACAGCTGAGCTTAGTAAGGTAATAAAGTATAAGTAAAAAGAGCTCAATGTACAGGCTTTCGGCTCACAAAAGTACAGGCGAGCGCGTAAGTGCTAATCCCGGGACGCAAACACTCGTGGGATGGAGGCACGCGACTCGCCACGCGCCGGACTATTAGACACACATTAAGGAGATATTTGGCCATTACCGGACCGTTATCGTGTTATCTCCGGGATCGGCTCATCCTGGATTAAGATGACGTCTGGGAACGAGTAAAACGCCGAGTTCCAGTGGGCGGGACGGACTATATTTTCAATAGGATTACGTTTTAGCTCATTTGCTTTGCATGACGTTTTGTGTTATGAGAAATTTAGGATCGAAGTCAATAAATAGCGGTCAATGGAAATTGGTTACTTTTTCTTACAAGCTAGTCACTAATTGATATGACCTTATAGCCGAGTACTTGGACTACTGGAAAGTTAGTTTAGTTAAGTACTTATGGGTTTGAGTCACCAATGGGTTCCTTTTCTATACGTTTTTAATGTGAAGGAAAACGATGTAAGAAATCCAACGTACCAAAGATGTTTTAATTCATTTAGTAAACTGTGAGCGTAAAATATATATTGTTTAGTAGTAAGTGCCTAACCTAACTTTGAAATTCAAAGGAGAAGGCGTATCTTTTATTGATTTTGTATTGGTCGTCACTAGTGATCCAGCGTATAAGTTAGTGAAAGAATTATGTCCAACAGTAGGTAAACCTACAAATAATAATAATAGAGTGTAACATCTCCATTCTTATATGGAATGTAATGTGTGAAAAACTACCTAACTAATATATTTTACAACAATTTCCTAAACGAGTAGTTGGTTGGTTAGGTCGCAGCTTTTAAGCCAACAATAAGTCTATAATCCAATGTATAATATAAGTTCCTACCTACTTGAGTCAAAACGACAAGAATCATAATTTCCTATATCCAAAGCTAAGTCGTTTCTGATTGTAGAATAACAAAACAGATGCAATTTGTCTCTCTAATAACATTAACAGGATTTGCGGAACAATAAAAATACAGAGTCATAACACCTCCTTAATAAGAAACATTGCTTTCCACCGGCCGAACGGGCGCTACACGATCAAATTACAAAAAGGAGGGGTGCACTTACTTAAATATGAATCATTTCATTATAATGCGGCATTCAATCCGTCTAAACCTCACTTCATGTTGCTATAACAAGCCGAGGGGAGATGACAAACAGGAATGTATTACAAACACGCACCTAAGCCTCGTGGAGACGATAACTGACACAATAATACCATAGAGCGTGACCGCATTACTCTGTGATCTATGGTCCGCGCGGCCATCCACCGTTATCAGCGAATCAGTTCGCAGAGCAAAAAAAAAAAAACTGTCGAGTCGCATTCCCGCGCGATTTCGCGATGCACTTCTCGTCGCGATTGTACTTTTGGACCTTACGTAGGTTTGTTTAGAGTTGATTTTTTTGCTATTGGTCGTGCGCCTAGTGGGGTCGGGATTGCGCTTTTAATAGAATCGACAATTCACAGTGGCGGCGCGTTTTGTTGCTCCGCAGGGTGTGAGGGGTGGTTACAAATTCGCCACGTGACTGCAGGATTAGCTGTAATACTTGCATTAATAAAGTGTGAAATTGTTACCGGTCTTGTTTGTTATAATTCCCCATTAAGTTTTTATTCGTTTCCCTTCTCTAATTCGAGTTGTTTTAGAGGGAACGCAGAATAGCTGCTAATTCGGATTTAGACATTATTTTTGTCTCAAACATTTTTCGGATTTAAAGGGAAGAAGTAAGTTCAGTCGATATTAATTATTTATGAAATATCTGCCAGCTCTGTTATAATTAGTCTCGTTAATTAATACACAAAGTGATGATTAATGGCATGGAGGTATGCTTACAACAGTGATGTAAAATATACTAGCACATTCTAAATATCAATGTGAACTACTTTTACTAATATCTAGTATCTTTTTATAATAATATCTAGACCTGAACATACTTTTAATAAATACATATCTCTAGCAATTTACCGTTAGAACTCTGAATAATGTAAACGATATAGGCATCGAAATTATTCAAGAATTCAATAAAAAAAAAACTAGTTCAATCTTTTATTATCACATTTCCCGAGGTAACGGAAGCCGAGCCCAAAAAAAGTACCTCGAATTTGTTAATTTTAATTACAACATCGTGCTTATTGATGCATAGAGGTAAGTGAACTGAGCGTATTTAATTCTGGCCAGGCTTTACGGTCCCATCGTTTTATTGATTGCGCTGTGTCCATTCAAGCGAAACTCACGCCCTCTGCTGAAAAAGTTCGGCATAATCTTGTGACGATCTCTTCTGTCCCTTTTCGACGCTCGATGAACGTGAAAGACAGCGATCGATCACTCGCATCATTGAAATATCAAGGTTGGTCGGCTCGATGCATTGAACCCGATAAACAAGGGCTAAAAAGAAAAACAAAGATGGCTGCGCAGCAACGCCCCCCGCTGGGCCGATGGCTACCGTTTCCAAATTCTCTCCGTCGTCGATAGGTAGGTACTTTAGAAAAGAATTCAGTGAAATGTTCCCAGATAGTCTATGCGTAGTGACGCAAATAAGTTATCGATAATAGTCATAAAGAAGTAAATGGTAATCAATGGTGATGATGTAAGTGGTAATCAATGTACATAAATTTTGATCCGAACGATGATGAAAATGATTTTACTCCTAGTAAGTTATGGTTAAAGAAAGAAATAAGCTAATATTATTAATAAAGTGCAACATTTCTAAGTTATTCTAGAGTTGTACAGTACTTATTGTAGAAAGACAAAACATTAAATGCAGCACTCAAAGTTTAACATTTGATTTATCATTTGTGATATTTATGTTGAATACCTGTAGAAGCGCCTCAGTCATTAAGCTGCTATAGATAAACAATACATTTTTCAGTACAAAGTTATCGATAACCAACAGAAACAACATCTCTAGAGTAAATATCTATCGACACTTTTTCCACAATCGTAAAGAATTCGATTGTCAGTTTTTTCAATCGATATTCTTTCAACTCGATCGTCGGCGGTTTCGATTTATTCAATTTCAACAGAACTCGGCACCTGTCGTGGTTTCACCGTTTCCTTCACACAATTTTGGAGATCCGCTGTGGAATGTGTCACCGATTTGTGCATCTTGTATTCAATTTTCAATAAGGGGTACCTCCCTTCGTACAAGAAAGTGTTCTATCAGTTTTGATGTTACTTCGCGTGTCACTAAAATATTAATAAGTTGGAGTGATTACATATAGTAAAAAGTGAACCTTAATGTCTAATGAAATGCATGTAATTTTCAACCTTACCTCACCTCACCTTAGGATGATGGACCAGATTTTAAAACTTCTCGAAGTCTTCACCAAGATTTTATTGATTCTTCAGATATAGATATTATACTTACGCAGATAGTTGTGTAGCCGTTTGTTTGTTACCCTGTTGTTTATTCTGCTCCCATTGTTGTGTCATTTTCACAATTCGCTCGTGAGACTAATCGTTAAATAATGAACAAAGATGCTGCACATTTTAACTGTAAATTAATCTTTGATTAAAGTAAACTTTTCATGCGTCAGCGATGGGGTGTCATCAGCGTGTGTGTTCGTGTCCCAAAATCCTTATATTTTGACTTTCTAAAACCAATTCTGTCTCATACAATCGTTTCATAAACGACGAAGTTATCCGCGAACAAACATAAAATAGCATACTTGCGGTCGAATTGAGAAATACTCCATTTTGGTAGTGTTAACAATACAAACTTGAGCATCGTAATAACAAAATATTTACCTACCAAATCACCAAAAACATTGTTCACCGTTCCTAAAGTGAGACTCATCTATTTGCATACTTACTACGGAACCAAAACCAATTCTTAGGATTGTATTTACCATTTTTTTTAAAAGAGCATAGTATTTTTGTTTGCAGCATTGGTTCGTGCTCGGGACATTAGTCCCGCACATTCCAAGACTCTGTCGTATTAGTCTCAGAAGTGCCAGCACTTCTAACTATTGTGACCGCCGTTTGAAATCTATTACTCACGCCCGATGCCTTTGTGAGCTAGATTTTCTGCGCACACTTTTTTATGACGAATTCAATCTAGTGTTAAGAATTCATTGTCACTGAAAGCTTTGCGAGGTTTTTTTTTTAATTTGTTGGTACAATTATTTTTAATTGAACAGAACTTTTTAAATTGAAAAGCAATTCTGAAAATTATGTGTATTGTACCGATCTATAGTGAGTAACCTTCAGCAGAGCGTGTAAATTTCATGAAATTATTATCATTATGCTTTATTTCAAACTAGTGGACGCCCCGCGATTTCATTCGCGTAGTTTCAGTATTTCACACAAACTATAGCACCCTCTATACTGCACTAAGTCGCACGGTAACGGGATAAAAAGCATATTATGTTATTCTCCTGGTTCTAAGCTACGTCTTCACCAATTTTCTGCCTAATCGATTGAATCGTTCTTGAGTTATAAGTGTTGTAACAAACCCGACTTTGTTTTATATATAAATCAAAAGTCAAATCTATATTATAGATATTCCGAGTCACCTGAACATAATGTCACGAGAATTATTACATAACTAGCTGATCAGACCAACGTTGTTTCACTAATATACATGATTAACAGTGTTTCTCTGCTATTGTATGCATGTATTATACATAGAAACCTTCCTTAAGAATCACTCTATCTACTAAAGAACAAGTGTGCTCCATCGTAAACCAAATCGCTAACATCCGGCAGGACGGTGGTCAAACGCTTGTTCATAGTGTTAAAAAAACCGTGTTGCGTAGTTTTCAGGATCTAAGTATAAATAGGGATACACAACAAGACACGACTTTGTTTTATACAACGTACGTACATGTATTTATTTCGCGACATACAAAATATATTTTAACTTTTTCGTGTCTTGACATCCACATTACATTTTTGGTTCTATTGTTCAAAAACTCGCAACGTGTTTTTTTACATTCGTTTGTTTAACAACATATTAACATAATTTGTGGTAGTGTTTTGCAGTGTGGTTGAGCCATAAGGTTATGCGGGTTTCATCATGATGTTGTTCTTCACCGTATGAGCGTTGCATAAAGTACTTAGGCTCTGAAAATGAGAAAAAACACTAAAAATACCATTTGTACATGCTTAGTACATTAGGTCATAGATGCTCTACCTTCATAATGTATTGAGTAATGTGATTTCCTCATTACATTAAATAAAACAATAAGAATAAAATTAAAAGTATTTTTCCTCAAACACCTTGACTTGTTCATTATGAGCGTCAAATCTCAATTTATTTTTAAAATAACTAGTACACAAGTACATACACACATCTCACTAGCACATAAGTGTCTAGGGATCAAGAGCATTTTTAGCTCTAAAAAAAATCTAATCTATTTAAATCTAATCTAATCTTCTGGATTAGTCCTACCTAATTCCCCATGCCTGTATCAATGACTTATCACTACATCTATATATATAAAAGAAAGTCGTGTTAGTTACTCCATTTATAACTCAAGAACGGCTGAATCGATTTGGTTGAAAATTGGCTGAAAATAGGTTAGAACCGGGAGACGGACATAGGATACTTTTTACCCCGATCCTGTTGGACGCGTCGCTATTATAGTTTGGTCGGTGTTATAGTTTGTATGAAATACTGAAACTACGCGAATGAAATCGCGGGTCGTCCACTAGTTTTGAATAAATTATGAATGAATTCAGTTTTTGCACAATATTCTCTTGATTGCAATCTTCTAAAATGTACTTTTGATCTGTGTATATAACTGAATTCTGATAATAATAAAAGATGGCACACTAATTACAGACTTTAATATCCTCAGATAGTTTTTACTTTTATTAGCTCCAAATAAAGATTACGCGCATACCAACAGTAGCTAACAAGCATTATTGTGCACAATGCATTCTCGCTCCCTCTTCACCAACACCTAACCACCTGTCCAAGTCACAAACGATCCAATTCCCAAATCAATAGGTACGTCTGTACGTCATTATTCTCAACAAAATAGTCCCGGAATTTATTCCTTCAATTTAATCAAATTTCCTTGTCTCGTTATCCGTTTGTCTGAGAAAAAAAAACCTCATCAACAATGTCAATTGCAGATGAATCAGTCGATCGAATTGTTACAAGCAGATGTTTGGGTTCTTTAGCATACGTCATTCCCACAATAATTGGTTTTGGTGTTAATGATTTTTTGAAAGGTGCGCGGGAGTTTCCAGCGGCGAGCGATCCTGGACGCAGTAGGGTGTCTCAGAATATCGCAGCTCGTTGTCCTCGATTGTAGGGTGGTTACGATTCGAGTTCGGGTGTGGACAAGTCTATTTCTTTTCAGCTGGGATATAGAACAAATTAATATTGTATTAAATTACAGTTTTTTTAACAATATTTTTTTATTGTATAATGATATTATTGTATATTAATGTAATTTAATTGTAATTTGGCAATAATTTGTTCTTTAAACCTTAATCAGACAAGGTTTGGTGTTTTTCTGAAAGATTTTGGACTCTATTGACGTTTGTTATGCTCATTACCGACTCCATCACATAAACCCGGGGGATGTTTATCATAAAATCTAGCTTTTAAGTACAATGTGAAATTATTGTTTACAGTTTAAATATGTATGTGTCCTGTAGTGTGATTGTTCTGTGATAACTTCTCTGAATTCTTTAGATAATTCCAGTGAAGACTAAAGGGTATGTATTGGTAAAGTGGCAATATACTAGCCTTTGTTTGATTAAGGGTTAATGATAACGGTTCTTTAATTTTATTTCCTCGTGTCGCTGTAACTATTACGCTTAAAAATATCAAGTAGAAATTAAAAAGAAACGCTAGTAATTCTGCATTTTCAAACCGCAGATAATGGGGAATAATCGAGCTGTAGTTCCCAAATGTGCAACTGGATAACGACTGGCTTAGCTTTCGTCTACCACCACAAAGCATTAAATTAAATCGTTCTTCCTCGGTTCAATCAAAACAAGCTGAAATATAAGCGAAAATAATTAAGTAAAAACTTATTTTAATGAACATTTCCAATAAAGATATTTATCAAGCGATTAATTGTAAAATCAGCGTGCGATGCTAATGACATCTGATACCAGCAAAAGGAACTAATTCGAGCTGTCAGTAAGCTGTCAAATAATTTCCCATTCTTACTAGGCTAATTAAATGCAGAATGAACATCTCGAAAATATTCACCATTCTCTCTACAATAGTCATAACAGTATAGTCACCCTACAAAATGTTAGATTAATCAGAAATTAGATGTCCTTTCCGGCACTGTGGAATTCTCGGTTAGATCTGTGCGTGTCCAATGCGTGGCATTTCACACCCGCTGTTACGGGAATCACCCCACTTACGGTGCTTGTAAAAAAATACATTTGAAATAAAAACTAATTCAGGTAGTCGGCTCCACGGTGACTTTTAGTGATAGATAAAGTAATTTGATCTAGTTAGATTGAAAAAAATATATATATCATCACCTCACTAGGAACATTGCCCACCAGGGTCCGCAATGTTGTCATGTACCTATGATACTATATCATGCTTTATCTTAAGAACTTAACATTGTGGAATGCAAATAAATAATTTGAATTTGAAAAAAAATTGTTTGAAATGAAACCTTCATCGCGACAGGGAGCTTTAGGCGTGTGAGTACTGGCATTACTTATTTTATTTTATTCATAAGGCACATCAACAGAGTAAGTACATACAAGTTAGAAAAAAAAATTACTATCTTATATTTCTTATACCTTACACCTATTACAGATATGCAGAACATTTATGTATAACAGATCACAATGGCGTGCAATTGGAGAGGCCTATGTCCAGCAGTGGACAAGTATGGGCTGATGATGATGATGATGATGAACATTTATGAGTTTACTTATCTACTTAAAACAATTGTATAAGTACTGAAACATAAAAAAAATATATTTAGTAAAAAAATATATAATAATAATAAAAAGTTTTTAATTACAATTGCTTGCCACTCCTGTATTCCCTTTCTTTATTTGTATGTATATTTATGCTTTACACGATAAACACTCCTTCGTGTCGCGTTATCGGATAAAAATAACACTATCCATCACAACAACGGAACTTGTCATCACATCACACAGTCTGAGGGTCTTCATGTCGCGGGTAATTAGGTATCTAATAAACAGGTATGCTTCATTGTCGACCACATCGCTGCTTAACATCAGGCAGGATGGTGATCAAACACTTGTTAATTGTTACACTTAAATTGTGTGTCCACGTTAAAACCTAATTAATTTTATTTAATGAGGAGCTTAATGATTAAAATTATATTTAATTAGGAGTTTTCTAAAAAAAACACAAAAGTGCGAGTCAGAAAACTGCATATCTTTCGTTTCTGTTATCTTTGTTTTTTTTTTTTTTAGAAAACTCCTCATTGTGTCGTAATCTCTGCCTATCCCTCTGAAAAACAGACGTGAAATATTTCTTTTATTTTCTGCTTTTAAGAAGAAGATGGTAGAAACTACTTCCATGGTTATTCTGGGCAGTAAAAGAGATTAATTCGAACCGGGGACCTTTACCAGACTTTTATCAAGCTTTGTTTTGTGTTACTGTATGTCTGTACGTAATAGCGTTAAAACGATGAAGTAAAGTTATTTTCATTTGATTTGTAAGTATATTCTAACATGTTTTATACTATAATTTAAAAAATATTAAATAAATATTTCACTACAACACCCACATTGCCTTCATCCCATGTTAAGTAGCTAAAGCACTTGTGTTATGGAAATCAGACAACGAGATATATTTACTTACAGCTCCATTACTCTATCTGTTAAGCTCCTGTAATCTTTAAATTAGGTTACCTGAAAGAAATCGCTATGAGCGATAAGGTCGCCTTTTGCAACTTTTCCATTGTATTTTTTCTATACTTGTAATGTACAGTGTGTAATAAAGAGTATATTCATTCATTAATTTTTTTTTTCATTTTATGTACATACTTATATAAATAATTTGACTATTGGAATCGTTTCTTTCGATTCCAAGTTCGCGCGGGTCATAGTTTTTTTTTTTTTATATAATATATAATTGACGTACTTATAAGCCATTAAGTGATATCTTTCCAACGAAATTGTTTTCTTCCAATTCGGTGTGCGATATGCTTTATCACA
>SJJU01010225.1:0-14420 GCA_012932125.1 Conopomorpha cramerella | reverse complement strand
TAGTTATATAAAAACTTTGGAACTTAAGAAAACATTGTGCCATTTGACTAACATAAACTGTAATATGTTTTTGATCATAATTGATTGCATTATTGATTTTGCAAGCACTACGGTGGGTTTCGTCACTTTGTTCGGCTGGCGCCAGGGGCACGAGCCGTACGTTTTGACGTGGCGGCTAAAAGATTAATGGCACCCCAAGGAGGGTTTTAAGTATTCATGAGTACGAGTAACACGCGAATTCATTATCTTAATATTTGTGCAGAGACATTAATTTCCACATACTTTTCCTAAAATTGGATTCCCCATGGTTAGTCATGAAAGTGACATCTTTATTTCAGTAATAATTCTAAAATGTGACTATTGCACGAAGAAACAAGCGCCATCTAGTGAAAATCCGTGGAACTGCATTCAAAGAAAAAGCGTACAGCACCCAACATTTTCCTTTTCCTATCCTGCAATGAACAAAATATTGCACGTCGTAGTTCCAAAATATCTGTACAGATGGCAGTGGCACAGCGGTCGCCGTAACTGAATAAAAACTCACACACGTCATACCCACGATATTGTAGCAGTCTAGTATTCCGTAACTAGAGCCAAATAATAAATACTGAACAGTACCTACAGTTAGTACCTACCTACTTGGACAATAAATAAAATCTATCTACACGCACTAAGCAGGGAAACACTGTTAATAATGTGTATTGACAAAACAACGTTTGCCAGATCGGCTAGTTTTATATCTAAACATATAAAAGGAAAATCAGACTGATTGAATGACGGCTAAAATTTGGAACAGACGCAGCTTTGGCACCGTAGGAGTGCACTAAGAAAGGAATTCCAGAAATTCCCACGGGAACGAGAATTAGCGGGAATATACTTTTTTTTAATCTTGAAATTTGGGATGGCAGGCCTACTAAACTAGGCGAATGAAATCGCTGAGCGACCACTAGTAAAACATACGAGTATAGTTGTAATACTTTTATACGCCGTGATAAATCCGTAGTTAAACTTTGAAGAATGTCTCACAAACAAGCATGCACGCATATGGGATGCCCGTGTCCAAAATACACTTGCACAATGTAGTTCCTTCAGCATCATGGGCAGCCACCTGCGTTGTGTTGACCTCCGTTTTTGTTGTAGGAGTCACAGTAAGTGACATGAGCTGCGATAGCGAATGCAAGGAAAGCTGCAAATGCTACTGAGCCATTCATGCTGGGAAAAAAATCGGTTACTTAGTACAATTTCAAAGCTGCCGTCAGTATGGGTATGTAAGTAGTTAAACGGTTTTCGGTAAAGGTAATTATGCTGCTCTGGCTATTTCTAAAAACGACCGAACCCAGCCGCGCTAACGGCACATGCTTAGTTGTCGCCAGTTAGATCGGATAGTGAAGTTTTTACTTATTATAAATCAACATGACGCATATACATGATTGGTAGATCGTGAAATTAAACGGCCAAATGTTCCCATCAGACTGAGTAGGTAAAAGGAAATAGACTCAGTTAATTACTGTAACCAATTGGACTGAGTCGATTTAATTGATCTCTAGGTTAGGTAAATTTTATTCCAGAATTGTATGCAGACAAATATATTGTGTTACACACCGTGGAAGTTTTCACGACAAATTTAATAATGTTACCTACAGTTTTGACTATCAACATAAAATAAAAATTGCAGGTTGACAAAAAAAATCTCAGGTTTAAAAGTAAAATATTGGGATTTTTTAGGCTGGGAGGTCCCATAGTAAAAACGGTGATAAATAATGTCTACTATTAGCCTTTAGCGGTTATAGGTCGACTTAACCAGTAATCCTGTATAAATAATTAATTCAGCTTGGTTCATATATTGAAGCCCAACGCGCAGCCAAGAAGCTGGGTATCCTATCAACGGTGCGTCCGCATTTCAAGCCGGAACAGTTGCTCACATTGCAGAGAGGAGTATTTCAAACACGACAGATCAAGTTGTGTATGAAATACTGCTCTCATGTGAGACGGATCAACAAAATACCACCTTGAGGCTTATAGGTGAAGACAAATATATTGATGCTCGACTACAATACTATGAACATCACTGCAAGGTTGCGAGCCCATCTGTCTTCTATCGGATTGGATTTTGGATTGTGCTACTGAGTTGCACTACCCCATCGCGCTTTTACAATAAGACAACCAGGAGCACGGAAAAACGTCATTTATACCAGGTAGACATTCCATTTACGCGAACGAAGCTGTTTGCGTCTATTTTCATAATGCGAACCACCCGGTTGTGGAATGACTTGCCGGAGTCTTTGTTTCCTGTGCAGTATAGTCTGGAGGTTTTCAAGTCACGGTTGAATTAGGTAACTAATGAAGAAGAGGACCTACGCGTGGTTTCGGTACGGTATAATCTTGTGGGGAGACAGCACAAAATTTGAAGACTTACTCATACTTCAAAATAAATATGTACGCACATGCCAGACCTCATGCAGGCCTCATTTTATCAAAGAACAAACACTAAATCTACCATGCATATACCTCTTAGAAACCGCTTTATTTGTTCACAAAAACTTACAATTGTATACTTTTAAGAAAAACCTTCGTAGAAGCACTAATATTGCCAACACTACAACTTTATAAAAACAGCCCGAAAGTATAGGTCCATCCTAATCTACAATAAACTACCTGATACACTGATATTGTTAAGGTAAAAGCGTTCACAAAGAAACTTAGTACTTTATTCCTAGAAAAAGCCAAAGAATTTTTTGAAGATAAGTTTACGTAAATAATATAAGTTTAAGTATATATGTATGTATAGAATATTATAACTATTTACTACCTACCTTATTTGTGAAGTGACGATATTCTTCAAGTCATATATTTATGTTTAATTCAAACCGCTTTGTGATAATGTTGGAGAATTTATTATTTTAAAACAACGAATAGTTGTACTATGTCGATATTTCATTATGTATACGTATAATTTAGTTATTTAAGTTACTATGTGCAATGTCCTAACAGGGCTCCGAGCTCATTAAATCTTATGTATCTGTGCACACATTAAAAAAAGCTATACTGAGCTTGGGAATCGCATACGTATGTTTATTTTAGTCGGTGTCAGTTTTTTTTATGTATAATAATGGTTACGTAAATGTTAGGACTTTGTGATGGGAAGCGATGAGATGCAAATGGCGTTCTTAATTTCTCATTTTCAAAATTATTTTTTCGCTGCAATTATTTTGTTAATGTGGTGGATTTAGTGTAATAATGTGCTGTTGATGAAAAATAATGTAGCGAGAGTGAGAAGTAAAGGAGAGGACTCTTATTTGATCAATCTGTTTTTCCACGCAGCATTAAAATGTGATGGTCCGTCCACCCTCACGTTTCAATGAGACTTTGACACGACTTTGACGATTGACGACTATTTTTACCACGTTTCTTATCCACACTCGACACTGGCAAACATTATTGGCACAAGCTAATAGATTGCCATTTAAAAAAAAGACTTAGACTTACGTAAATGTTAGACTTGTTGACAAAATAACTTCTGCACAATAACGTCCCACGGTCTCTTTTCGTCCATCATCTGAAAATAACAAATCAAAGAGAAGAGGTACTTTTTTTTTCTTTTTGTTGACGGGGGGAGCATCCCTTCGGATTCCCCGTCGTTTGCGGCGACAACGACAAGAATATGTGGTGAATCCACTAGTTGACGGGCCCGTTAGTGTAGTGGTCAGCATGACTGCCTCTGCTCCGTAGGGTCGTGGATTCGATTCCCACCGCTGACAGGTGCTTAGGTGATGAACTTTTAAGCACTTGTTGTATATATTTAAATGAAAAAAAAATATATAAGTAAATATATCTCGTTGTCTGATTTCCATAACACAAGTGCTTTAGCTACTTAACATGGGATGAAGCCAATGTGTGTGTTGTTGTATAATATTTATTTATTTATTATTTATTTACTAAAACCCCCCGGTGACTTCTCTGCGATGAGCCGGCGCCCCGGAACACCCTGAAGAGTATAACAAGCAGGGGGGCACCGGCCGCGCAGGGCCCGTTGTAAGATGGAAAGCGGGCCCTCTCCTCTGAGGGAAGGGACTTGTGGCCCTCCCTGCTCGCCTCGACGTCTGGCGTCGGTGCCGAAGTCACGTGGCACCGTCGCCCTCGATGGGAGCCGGTGAAGCATGCGCCCAAGACCCCCCGGCCCTTTTAGTCGATTCTTACGACAGGCAAGGGAGAACCTAAGTCCTATTCTAATGCCGGAAACTGCAGGGCTTACTGCGGGATGGCCGCAACCCGAACGCCCCGCCGGTGTCGGACCCCCGATCTCCTGGGGTTCGACAACTCTTACATCGATCGGTCGCAGAGGATAGGGAGTGCAGCGCATCGCCATACTGACACTCCTCTTCCCCTGCGGCCTCTCCACGCCGCCATCTAGCGGTGGCGGCCCCGCAAGTCCGCGGAGGATAGGGACAGCGGCGGTCGACATGCCAATTATCCCCTCACTCCGCGGCCTTCACTGCGGCCGCGTGGAACAAAACCGGCCAGTAGAGGACATAGGCACTAAAAAAATAAACATTTTTATTTTGAAATAAAACATGTTTTATCCGACTCATTTAACGAATACATGGAAATTTAGTTCTGACAGCCTTTCAAATAATAAATATTTTCAGAGATATTATTTTTTCTCTACTAAGTGTTCTAGTATATCTGCTATATGTGTATTTCCACTTTCACGTACGCAGACAATATGCATATTAGAATTCATCCGAGGACAAATTATAATTTTCAGTTCCCCTTTTTTAGGGTTCCGTAGCCAAATGGCAAAAACGGAACCCTTATAGATTCGTCCGATATGTCCGTCCGGCGTCCGTATGTCACAGCCAGTTTATTCCGAAACTTATAAGAGCTACATTATTGAAATTTGATGCGTAGATGTATTTTATTTTTTATTAAGATTTTAAAATAAAATCATATCATATATAAATCAATCATATATAAAAAATAAAATTCATTCATAGAAACTTATACATAATTTTGATATAGGTATTTGAAAATGATGTTGAGGTTTCTTATATCATTTTTTTCTAAACTGAATAGTTTGCGCGATAGACGACCGTCGATCAAACTTTCAACGAACTACAAAAACTTGTATATTACTATGTTACCTACCTGCTGCTAGTGCTGCTACGGAACCCTTCATTGGCGAATCCGACTCGCCCTTGGTCGGTTTTTTTTTCTTAAGAGTTAGCACACAAAAAGGCATTCCAGAACTTAGCTCAGTAGACAAAAAAATAGACAGTTTTGCTGGTGACGCAAATTGAGCAGATGTACTGGGTTCTGGCTGGAGTACATGATCCTCCGTTAGAGATTTGATAAAATCTGGCCAAATGATATTTGATTGCAACCATTGACAATTCTTTGTTCGGAACACATCTTATTTACTGTGAGCACTGATCCACTTTCTATTAAGATTGTAGCAATATTTTGCACAAAAAGATTTCAAAACACTTTCTTGCTCACCACTTAACTCAATAAAAAGTTTGGACTTTATCTCACTGTAAAGGATATGATTGGTTTTGATGCTGCCACTTTCCTTTAAAATAACGACGAGATCAAGGTTTGTCACTAAATCTTTTCAATTAATAGCGTACTGAAGTATTCTAGGGAACACCTCAACCAGTGCACTGCTGATCCACCAATCACATTGTGACGCGTAATAACTTGTCCTTGTGTTTACCGTTACAAAAAAAGGGCGGGTTGTGTTACACCGTTATTTTTTACATAAAACCGGTGTTCATGTAGTTATTTGTTATGCGGTAGTCACTTCTTCGCGTTCATATTTATTGTTTTTGAGTTCAATTAAGTTTAATTAGTAATTATGAAAAAAAATTCTCACGACCGGTCCAGTGGGTTCCCCTTCGCTTCCCCGGGTAGCGCGTTTACCCGGGTACTAAGCCCCCTCGCCACGCCAAGACCATGGAGGGGGAGTGAAGAGAGTGAGATACTTAATTGTTTTTGTTAACAAAATACACCTTAATTAATTAGGAGTATTTTGACTTGTCTTGTTTTTCATATTAATTTAGACGGGATTAAATGGTGATACCAAATTTATTTATAGACAACGTTCACAGCTTTTTGGTCATTAGACAATACAAACGTTTTTATTTTGAGATGAGAGATGAAGTGAGAGTTCAGAGTTCAGTTTCACTGCTTGCAAAAAATGCAGAACAAATTATGTTAGTGTTCTAGATTTTGAATTTAGTTGCTCCAAAATTACTGAGTCACGCGCAAATTAAAAATAAATAGTTATATTTCCTGTACAGTCGCCGAAAATATATTATACTAGTGATTGTCCCGCGATTTCTCTCGCGTAATTTCATGTATGTCCGTTCAGTACTTTTGGCGTGAAAGAGAGACAGACAGAGTTAATTTCGCATTTATAATATTAGTATAGATTGTCACGAAATCACATTATCCGAAGGCCAGCGCTCAGTAATAAATATACATACATTGATTCATACTATACCTATATAACAAATACCTACAAATAAATACTTAATAGCGGATTTGGTTATTTAAATATTATGTACTCAAATTGTTATTATTGTTATATTTTGTAAGTTTCATTCGATTGTATTGTAAAGAAACACGTTAAATATATATATATATATCACAAGGCTTTAATACCTCTACTTACAAAATGATATCAATGACTCACTATCACTACATAGTATAAAACAAAGTCGCCTCCCGCTGTCTGTCCCTGTGTGTGGTTAAATCTTTAAAGATTATTTAAACTACGCAACGAAAACTAACCAAGTAACGAAAAGTAATTAGGTAAAAACGTAATAAGTTTCGTTACTTAGTAAAAAAAGTTAAAGTTAACACGGGAATCCCACATTTCTCAGCCGACAGAACCCACAATTTCATGTTTGATTTGTTTTCAACGTACAATTATCTAACCCTAAGCTATGTGCTGTAAAAACATTTAACTTAAATTATAACGTAACTTCACGTGCACGGCTTAGTAATATTATGGATTAAGACATGTACAGACTTTTTACAGCCTTATTATTATTATATTAGACCATTAAAACTTAGTATTTCTTTAGTCTCAGTTTTTTGGTCCTAAACTCACTCTAACGTTTATCAAACGAAAATAAACAACACCAGTGCTAAAGTTTATAGATAACATGCTGACCATGCAGACGTTGTCGTGCCAGCAAAATTTATTAACCACTGTTAATAAATTTTATTTTCTATTGTATCATGTATTATACATACTCGTATAAATAAATAATCCTTAAATAATCACACTGTCTACTAAAAAACCCTACTTAAGCTTTAAACATCTACTACTTTAAAAATCTAAGCATAGGGGTTAGATAGACAGCTGGAGGCGTCTTTGTTTTATACTATGCATATTATTATGTTTGTGTTCACTGTACATGTCTTTTTACGTTCAAAAACTTTCAAACGTTTACCAAAACCACAAGTACAAATCAGCTGATCCACTTTGTATGAAAAGTTCAAAAAATATTTTTCATCTCTCATTTTTTATGCCAATAAAAAGTCAATCTGTAGTACAACTAGGGTATTTAGACTTACCTCACCTCATATCGTGCACAGAGTGCGTGTTTCCCTTAAACTTTTTTTTTAGTAACATGGTTTGTCCTTGGTCGCTTACCTCACCTTACCTCACCGGCTTTAGGAAGAAGTTATATATATATAATAATTATATTAAGAAGTTTCACATTATTGAAACTTTGATTTTGGAATTTATGGTAATAATAATTGAAAATTATATCTATATCCATCAGCAACGTCACTTTTGGTAGGCGCATTATATATTTATTTATTTATTGAATACTTCATTGCAACACAGTATAATAGGCGGACTTAATACTATAGTATTATCTACCAGTCAACCCCACAACATGGGAGAAAAAAGAAAGTTACGGGTCAGTATTACAATAACAATAGTAATGAAAAACTTTAAACTTAGACTAAGTAAAATTATTTAAACAGAAATATCAATAGATACATGTAAACACTACTGTAATACATATATACGCCTATAATTTAAATTAAATGTACATACATAAATAGGATTTAATATTACATACTACATACATATAAACATACAATACATATTACAACAATAAATATATAAATGGAAGACACATAGGAAGTCAGTCATTATTAGAACTTAAATAGTGCATCTTCATCATCATTACGTGAATGATTAGATGCTACGAAGGAAAATGAGGCCTTTAGATAGTGGGGGGTTCGAGGGTCAAATAATATATTGTACAGAAGACAGAGGATTCGGACCTTTCTGCGTTCCCGCACTCGTAACCATTTGAGTTTTGCGCGGTACGATGAAATGTGGTCATACTTCCTCAAGCAGTATATGAATCTGATGCCAGTATTGAGAAGACGATCCAGTTTATTGAGGAGTTCCTAAGATCTAGGAAGCACACATCAGCATAATCGATAATGGGAAGAAGGAGGGAGTTGACTAGGGATATTTTAGTTTTCTCAGGGAGGAAGTTTTTATATCGAATTATTGAGTGGAGAGAGGCGTAAAACTTTTTGCTAACAAACTCGATATGAGCCCTCCAATCCATCCGACTGTCCATGACTAGACCTAGATTAGTGACAGTGGGAGTGAAAGCGATAGGAATGCCATTGAACAATAAACTTAAACTGGAGGGATCAATCTTTTGTATTTGTTTAGTGCTGCCAATGATTATTGCCTGGCACTTGTCAGGATTAACTGATATACCATAACTGGATGACCAATTGTAAATCTCTTCCAAATCTTTGTTTCAAAGTTCCAAAGAGCACTTAATGTCATCTGGTTTACCGGTCACATAAAGCTGCAGGTCATCAGCGTATAGATGGTAGTGAGAACGAAGATTGGTCCTCTATGCTCTCCAACAGGAACTATATTTGCAAGGATTACGACACTATCATCATCGTCATCACCAGCCCATATTTGTCCACTGCTGGACATATGCAATTGGGGAGGCCCCAATTGAACGCCACTGTGATCTGTTTTCGGCTTCTCGCATCCAGCTTCTGTCAGCTATCTTGCGCATATCATCAGTCCACCTTGCCTGTGTGCGTCCTACACTCCGTATGCCGAGACGTGGTCTCCACTCGAGAACTCGTTTGCCCCAACGCGGTCATCGGTTTTACGGCTAATATGGCCGGCCCACTGACACTTGCTAAACCGATAAGCTATGTCGATGACTTTAGTTGTCTGACAGATCAGTTCATTACTAATGCG
The DNA here is from genome assembly GCA_012932125.1 of Conopomorpha cramerella. Lineage (NCBI taxonomy): Eukaryota > Metazoa > Arthropoda > Insecta > Lepidoptera > Gracillariidae > Conopomorpha > Conopomorpha cramerella. The sequence goes on along the minus strand of SJJU01010225.1, from coordinate 5,149 downwards.
ATCCTTCAGAGAAAGGCCGAGCATAGCTGTGTCCACGTCTCAGCTCCATATGTCAGTACAGGTAGGACACACTGATTAAAGACTTTTGTCTTTTATCTTCACTGTGGGATCGCTGATGCTAAGACTCGACGTAACAACCCAGCTGAATTCTTCTGTTTACCCTGTCCTCGATGTTGTTTCTACCGGACAAACTGCAAGGTACCCATATTTTTGAACAACTTCGAGAACGGTACTGTGTACTCAAAATCGGTTCCGCTAGAACATGTTCATTTCACATGACTTCAGTTTTATCCAAGTTCATCCGTAGGTCCTGCAGCGTTTCTGCCATGATGACGTTGTCGTCTATAAATCGCCGGTGAGAGATATGTTCGCCATTGATGTTGATATCATATTCTTTCCAATGCAGCGCCTTAATCATATCCTCCATTGCATTTGTGAACAGTTTCGGGGAATTAACATCCCCTTGTCTCACTCCTCGATGCAATGGTATGGGACTCGTCTGCTGATTTTGTATTTGGACGGATGTGGTGGCGGCAGTCAACTTGGCAACGCTGTAGAGACACCAGAACAGACCAGATCTCAACCGAGTCAAATCCATCTAATGCTAGACACAGGGGTGAATTATATTCTTCAGTCTTCTCTATGACCTGCCGCATTGTGTGGATGAGGTCTATGGTTATGTAACTGCTCCGAAAGCTAGCCTACTCCGATGGTTAAAATTCGTCAAGTCTTCGCGCAACGACGTCGACATTGTATTCCGGAGTAGATTGACATAGCAGTTATGAGAATGTAACATATCTTGCAGAGATCTGATCAAATCTGTATCAATTGTCTTTGCGACACCGCGTGGATGCTTGGGTGAGAGATATATCTAGATTTGCACTAAAATAAATTAGCTGAAATTTGTGATAATTGGGTCGACGTGGCAGCAAACTCCCAGCTAAGTGGTATCACTTCTCTGGCAAGAGTACACATGCCCTCAAATTTTAAATGTAGCCATAAAACAACCCACAATGACTTGCTCAGAACGCATTTGAAAAGCGTTAGTATAACGACGTATATGGCGATTAGATTTCGGATGGTCGCCGGTAAAAAGAAACTGTAGTGGTTCAGATGGAGAAAGAACTTCTACTAATTTTACTTTTCCTTGTAAGCAACACATGCTTTTCGATTTATACTGTAATTCCAATACCAAGCATTATTTACACACTACCGACATGGATCGTCCTTGTATGCAATAGAAGCATTGTAATCCATGGCAGAATGTTCTTTATTTACCCATGAATAACTAATTAGTTAATCCCTCGGATATGTCCTTGCGATGTTACCATGGTGTCTCTCCCTGTCCAGGGAAACTGTTCTACGAAAATAAATTACCTTTCTCTTCTTGAATTACTTGTGTACGGTTCATTCCCGACGGGATAACGTGTCGCCTAGGCGCAAGGCGGCGGTTTGGTCACATCGAGTATTTTGGAAGAGATGTAGTTTTAGCTCCACTAGTGGAATAGAACAGAAATAAAGTGAAAAGGTTTTGATTTCTTGCTTGTTTGTAGAGGTGTAACCAATTCAACGTAGGGACGCAAAAAATAGAAATCCCTAACACTATACGCGGATAAAATCGCGGTAAGGGTTGTTTAATATTGTACAGTTTATTATCCGAGTGAAAAAAATAATGACAATCAACTGAGCTGTGTGAATGACTTTATATTTATAATCGACTTCAAAAATTTGACTGTAATATATGATTCTGTTTGTTCGCGGATAACTTTGTCGTTTATTAATAGATTTTGATCATTATTTTATTGGAAAGAAGATATCGAAGGTATGTATTATAATATCCATGATGCGTAAGTCAAGGTTTGATGATGGCAGACCAGATAAATTAAGTTTTTTTTTTTAAATAAAAGGGGCGACAAAAACTGATTCAAGTCAGTCCTTTTTTTATTCTCTATAACTCTGTCTGTCTGTTACGCTTTCCCGCTTAAACCTCTCAACCGATTTTGATGAAATTTGGCACAGACAATCTTTAGACCCTGAGAAAGAACATACCTTTTATTGCGAAAAAAAGGGATGAAGAGGTTGAAATAGGGGTTGAAAGTTCGTATGGGATTACTTAATTTTAAAAGATAACCATGAAACTTTATAGTTAAGCACTTGATAAGAAATAATTAAATAATTGTTCTATCGTTTTTGAAATTTCGACCAGTGAGGGGGTAAAATAGGGGTTGAATGTTTGTATGAGAGTTCGTCATTTTTGGGGATAAAACCATGAAACTTTATATTTAGGAACTCGATAAGAAATAAAAAACTGACCTGTGAGGGGATGAAATAGGGGTTGAAAGTTTGTATAAAGTTCGGCATTTTTGAAGATAAAAACATTACATTTTGTATTTAGGCACTAAATAAGAAACAAAAAATCATTTGTTCTATCATTTTAAAAAAAATACCAGTGTGGGGGTGAAATGGGGGTTGAAAGTTTGTATGGGTGTTCGTCATTTTTTAAGGTAAAACCATGAAACTTGCAACTGAGGTACTTATACCACAACCTAATATAAATATAAATTTAATCTCAAAGCGGGTAGGTAGAGGCACTTTCTGAGCGAATGCCCATGCTTCACTAAGCGTATTTAACCCAGCGGGACAAGGGGTGAGCCCATCGCCGTATAGAGTTCACACCTTGCGATGTGCGGGTTTCATCACGATGTTGTCTTTCACCGTACGAGCGTTGCGTTGCGTACACAGGCGTCCCATTGGTACACGTCCAAAAAGAGTCCCATTGGTACACGTCCAGTAGCCGGAGTCGAGCCCGCGATCTCACGATTACAAGTCAAGTGTCGGATACTTGACTTGATTGTAACTGAATTACAGAAGTTCGTAAAAATAAACATTGTTTTAATCTTTTACTCTATTACACAAAGATCTCTCTTTATAATAGACATGCTACGCGGACGAAGTAGTAGTAGTACAACAGCGAGATTGTACGAGTAGATGTAGATGATACATAGTTTTCTCGCAGCTCGACGTCTAATGCGCCTATTGTGCGTGATTTGGGTGGCGCTACTCCAACCACCACAGCTCCTCGATGTCTCTTTGACAATCTCCTGCAGGGGCCATTTGGGTCCTAGATGGATCGCCCTGCATCCGTCTTGTTCCGGTAACTCCTCTACCTCTATACATGCTCTGCACAGTGCGCTGTCTAGAAATCCTAAATTAAAAAGGTGTTTATTTAATAGCGAGTGGCTGGTTGTCAAACTCAGCCCATAACTGTCTTCTGCGGGCAATTTCGTCTGCTGTGTCATTATGTCTGGATGCACTATGGCGTTTGATCCATTGAAGCGTTATTTCGTTGTTATGTGTACCTCATCACTTCATTTAGTTCATTGTGGAATTCCTTTATAAGGATATTGTGTTGTAACTCTGTAGTGCTCGGAGTATTGCCTTGCTATCCGAAAGTATTCGGGTGTATTCGGATAGGTTGTTTTCCAAGATCGCTATTGTTATGTCTACGCATTTTGCCTAAAACACAGAGTTCAGCCACCTGAACTCTAGGCCACCCTAGCGTTTTAATAATCTCAATGTGGAGATCTTCCAAGAAGGTGTGCCTGTTTTTGTTTTTGACCCATCCTTGAAAAATCTTAGGTCTCTTGTAGCTCGATCTTGTATCTTTCGAAAGATTAATTGGATTATTACTGGTCACTGTTTGTTATGGCTTTTGCGTCACAATTTCTGACTAGCAATGACGAAAGTGGCTTATCTTTATGGTATTTACCTACCTCGACTTGCAATCAGAATAGGTTCAGATACGGCTAAACCAAAAAAGGTTGGATGTTAATACACATCTTTTCACTGTAAGACGGGTAAACCGCGAAATAACCTACAACCGTTGTAAAAGGCTACCGAGAATAAAGCATATTGTATACATTTGACACTCGAGCCGCGTCGGCAATATTTACATCGTAGAAAATTTTACATTTTAATGAGAACTGTTTGACGCTGTAATCACCGTCGCACTGTAATGCCATTACGAAGGGTGGGCAGACGGCGACGGGGCCCTGAACCCACAGTCCAAAAAACCGATAATGGAACAAACCCTTCAATTTAATCCCAAATTTAACGATGGAATAAACGACGCTCGAGGTCTGCAAGCAACGTTTCGTTCAACTTAAAAAGCACGGTGAATACAGAACTGTTCAAAAATATCTTACGATGCATCAAAGGTAGGTCTCGATGCTCCTGTTGAAAATGTTAATTTAAAATGTTTAAGCTTCGCTGTTGCAAAAACAAGTGGCCGTTAGTAACAAGGTTTCTTTCTGTGAATGTTTGCGTTACTTTTAGCCGACTTCTCGCCGCCGATCTCTATTCGACGATATTTTTTTCATGCTTGTTACCTCAAAACATGTGACTGGGTGAACTGATATGGATGATTGTTTTTTTTTCTTTGAATGATGTTTGATTGTTTTGTTAGAAAGCTAACAAAAACTAAAAAAACTTTTGGTCTCATAAAAATTTAGTTCGAGAAAACGATATGAATATTAATATTTTTGTGGTTGAAGTCGTCTCTTTTTCCCTAAAAGTATCGTTGAAAAAAACTATAGAGCCTGTTCATCGTATGCTATACTATAATTGAGGAGGTTAGGATCAAAACGTATTAATTTAGGTGTAACCAAATTTGATGAAAAAAGAGGAAAACTTATACTACTCTTAGACCCTTTCAGACGAAAAACATAAATAATCCATTCCCTTGTACATATACATGGAATCTATTATTTCTCAAAAACATTTTTAAAAAATAGTACATGGTAGTGAACTTATTATATATTTGAAAATATACAAAAACCCTTAGGGGAAGAAAAGCAAATTAATACGTTTTGATTCTAACCTCCTCAATTAAGGAATGGAGCAATCGCAATCTGAGGAACTGGATACAGGATGTTCTGTGCTGTAACTGACCCTTTTTGTGGTTTGGGTAGTTCACTAGAGGGGAGGAGGGTAGGCAGCCAGCGTAAAGGGTTACCCTCGGTACAATATTCAGACTTATTCAAAACTCGCTTTGAATCTTAATTAATGCATAAAAGCTTGCTTTAGGAATGCAGGTAAATAAATAGGGGAAACGGACTATAAGAATTTATTAAAAGCACCCATTACACGT
>SJJU01010221.1:0-31386 GCA_012932125.1 Conopomorpha cramerella | reverse complement strand
TTCTAATCCGATAGACAAGTATACAGTAAAAATTTAAAATGTATGTAATAGCTAGATCAAACGATCAACACTGAAAACAACAAATAAATAATGCACATTTATGAAATTCACCCAGAGCACAGGAAAATGGGTCAGTGTGTTCAGCTATCCGATTAAAGGTAAGAAGCGCGCGCGTCAGTGGCGCCTCCTTGAGAAGGTTAGTGCGTGCCACTGGCACACGGAACAGGGATGTTCTAATATAGGTACCTATATTAGCCGCAAAACCCGTGACAGTTGCCTGTCAATCCAAACATCCATCTAAGATTAATTTTAAATGGGCGGCATTAAAATGTGATTGTTTATGTTAATTCGCTCCAAAGCGATTCATTTCGCCGGTCGGTGGTACGAAGCTGGGCCAAGACGGCTCGAAACAAAATGTCTGATTTGCATGTGCAAATAACAATGTAGTGAAATACAAACAGTAATTTGGCAGACAATAGCATGCCAGCTGCGACGATGCTAGGGAACTAGACTTAATGTTACAGTTTCTTCCAGCACGTTTGTTGGTGAGCTTAAATTCGCTAATTGTTTTGAGATTTATCAGGAGCACGATGTTTGCGCATTCGTAAATTTTGATCATAACTAGCTGTCCCGGCAAACATTAGTTTTGCCATAATAAGTTGCCTTTGTACTGTATACCCCGTTTGTTGGGAGAAATACAACTGGTAGATTCATCAAAAACAGATAGTAGCCGATTCTCGGACCTAATGAACACGCATATAAAATTTGGTAAAAATCGGTAAAGCCGTTTCGGAGGAGTACGGTAACTAACATTGTGACATGGAAATTATCTACAGTACATAATGGATGGGGACGCCCTCGTTCAGCAGTGGACGACATGTGGTGTGATGATGTTCATGATGATGATGCAATCAATACCATAGTTTCTCGCTCGAAGAAAAGATATTCCTTGGGGAACATTGTTTAGTATCATGGACCGAGTCACTATGTCAAGTTTCGCCAACGTTTTTGATTTAGTGTTGTGTATGAGTTGAGAATGAGATAATACATTTTTAGGTAGAAGATTATAATCCTATGACTTTAAACTATGGCTTGATGTGAGCTAGAAAGTACATAAAGGCTTTCATTCATTAAGTTAGAGACGTTAATGTAATGTAGTAATGCATTCAGCTGTATACCTACCTCTGCGGAAATATCAAAAAATATTTCAACACACTTCATAAATAGCGGAAATATCAAAAAATATTTCACGATTTTGATTAGTAAATCCAAAACGAAATCCCAACTCGGCAACAAGTTACACTCGACCACGTCTCGCCAGAGACATAAAAATGTCATGTGCATAATGCACACAATAAATATTATTCCCAATAGATGTAACCCTACTAGAATCTCTCTAGAGGATGTAGGTCACTGTGCTGTCTGTCCGCAACACGAATTTAGGCTACTTATCACGTAAAATCAGGCACATACAGTCGAAATTCGCATTTACGCTCAACAAACCTCGCGAAGAATGCAATTTAGTTTGTAGTACAATGTTTTTGCAGTACATTTTTCTTTGACACGGTATTGGAAAAATGCAATCATAAGTGATTTCCACAGTGCACCGGGGACTCTAATGGTAGCGGCACACTTTCGTCTTGCGACATTGATCTGTTCACTTAATTTATGTATTTAAGGGTGTAGGATTAGCGATTGTTCGACTCAGTCTTCATTTCACCAAACAAAGAACCATCCGGCTTATTGTTCGCTTAGTGATAAATCAATGCTCAAAACATTTATCGTGTGGTTAAAAATAAGTAAATATAAAGGGTAATGCGATTGTTATTTGAACTGAAAAAGGGTAAAATCTTGTACACTCATTCAGGGGTAAGTGAAAAAAATTGTTATTTTGCAAAATTCCTTACGGTTAGTTACCAACATTTGTTATTGTATGTATCTGGAAATTGACGTTGTCTCTCCTGGACATAAATACTGTTTGCACAGTAACCTACATTGCGGGCGGCGCTTGAGGGATGCCGGCATTAATGGCGGCACAGGGACAAGACCTGAGGGTTGACATCCCTCCGTGACTTGGCATCAATTGCAGATATAGTAACCACTTCAAAGGGTATCCCGCCTAAAACGTCTTGGCTGGAAATTCTATAAATTCACTTCCTGACCCGGCAAATGTTATTTTGACAAAATAGATATTTCTACCCTGCAATAAAAAGTTAAACCGATTCCGGTTTCGTCGTTGGAATTTCACTACATATTGCGCAATAAAGTCGTGTCCATCTGTCTGTCTCTATGTATGTGGTTTGTGCTTAGATAATTAAAATTACTCAATGGATTAATTATGTGGTTTTTTAACCGATAGAGTGATTAAAGAGTCTTAAAGTTATCATTATACATAATATATCTGGTGAATATTTTAGAAGTTGACTAAAAAAAAACATACGTAGTAAGTTTTTTTTTTACTGAATGAAAGATCGTTAGATGAACCTACGCATAAAATAAAATTAAGCCGTTTCGTAAGTAGGAGTTTGGTTACAAACACTGTGAAACAAAAATGTTGTATCTATATTAGACGCAGGATAAACTACGGTAAATATAATAGGGTTTAGTTGATAAAATTTCATCGTACAGTTTTTGTTTACCGAAGTACTGTGGCATATCGGAACACGGCTAGTAAAAACATACATTCCTATGTAAAGTTAGACAGGGGAACCGGGTAGTTGGCACACTCCAATTTCAATATCTGATTGAGTCCGCAGCATATTGTCGGCAGAAGCGTGGCCGGAACTTCCCATCAAGTGGGCGTACTCTTGCCTTTCAATTCTCGTCCCTGTAGTACGTATTCCATTCAAATTTTTACCCCACACATCGGGCATGCTCTATGAGTGCTCTAGCGTCCATTCAGTGCAATTTGACGATGCCACTGCGGTGTACGCTATTCAAACTCAATAGGATTGTCCACGACAATACCACGGTTTAATGGAATCCAATCCAAATCCGCGTACACTGTGGACCACGATTTTGATTTGTTTTACTTTCCCCGACGACACTGCAGAATAATGTATTAGGTTTTTGTTGTTGCGCTATCTTGTAAGCGTGTGTTGCGAACAGGAACATGTGACAGCGAAACAATGCTACGAACGACGACACTCCGTAGCGGATGTTTCACGAAACTAATAAATCTGCCAACTGCGACAAACAACTAAAACTGAATTATAACAACAAAGTCAAATTACCGAAGGAGTTTACCGCAAGGCGAGCAGAGACAGGAGGAGCGGGATGGGGGACGGAAGTAACCGACACCGAGGGAGGTACGCATGCCGCATACTGATGCAGGCATCAGTCTCCTAACTCTACCAAGATTTTCGGATCGGATTTTCCTTTCTTTACAATGGGCCTACTCTTGGGGCATATCAATTGCAAGCGGTTATGTCGTTAGAAAGTTTCTCGAGAGGGTACCGACCGCCGCCGTCGTCCGCCCCATCTATTTTGGCGGCTTAGCACATTAAGTAGGAAGGTATGTAGGTACGTAGGTACCTGCGCTGATGTTGGGGATTTATGCGTTGACACGACCCTTTTGAAATTTCATAACATTGACGTATTCGTAGACTCGTATTTCCGGATTGGAGATACACGTCTTTCTTTTTATAATACACATTTTGTTCGCGGTCATTCTTAAAACATAAACGGTCTAGGAAAGCTCATCTTAGTAGATATTGCCACTTGCTTGTTCCCAATAGTGGCGATTTCACAAGACTATCCAATGTTGAAAGATTTTTTTACCTAACAGTAAATTGGACGTAGTTACACAGAAAGGACTCAATCCACAAAAAGTTACTTCGCAGATATTGCGCTTTAAAGTTGGATGCGCTATTGACCCGCCATACATGTGAATTGAGTCAGGGTACATAAAAAATAGGTTGTAGTGAACTTTTATGTGTACATTTTTTTATATGATGGATATGTCTTAACTTAGCACCCTGGTATAGCTAACTAAATTTCGGGCTAAGTGTAAATAACTAAATAAATATAAATAAGTTTACAACAACACACACATTGCCTTCATCCCATGTTAAGTAGCTAAAGCACTTGTGTTATGGAAATCAGACAACGAAATATACTTACTTAAATACTTTTTTTTTCTTTTAAATACATACATATAAATAAAACACCCAGACACATCCAACAAGTACTTAAAAGCTCATCACCCAAGCACCTGTCAGTAGTGGGAATAGAACCCACGCACGGCCCTATAGAGCAGAGGCAGACATGGCTGACCACTACACCAACGGGCCCGTCTAAATTGAGTCCTTTCTGTGTAACGTCCAATTGAGGGCTTGTGGCTTGATTTATTTATAGATAGAACAACTCAGCGTGCAGTCTGAAGCTTGAGGGTCAGATGACCTAATATGTTTAAGTCATTTGGTATCTTGGCCCATTGGGTCTCTTTTTGAGAGGCTGGCAAGCCATCTCTTTCTTTCGAGTAGGAAAATCGCAACAAAATATTACCACAAGTTTTATTATGAACGGCGCGGCGGTTGGCTTTCACCTATCACATGGGTTTAATATGCTCGGTGAAATATGTGCATTTGTAAGTGCCTACCCTTCTTAGGGGATAAAACGCGTGATTACGTATATAAATAATATAGACATGTAAATAGTATATTGTATGAACCTCTACGGCTACCCAGAGTTAAAGTAGTAAATTATGAAATTATACTAAATATATTAATAATAAAGCTATCGCGTAAGCTAGTAAGTTACGTCACGATGTGGTAATTGGGCCGTTTTCAAAAATTCTAACTCTACAGTCATTTTACAACCTCTTAAATAATAATAAAATCTCTTGAAATTCGTCCACTAACGACATTATACTAAACAACTATTTATTTCATTTGTTTTTTTTTATTTGACTCAGCTACTATTTATTTTAATATTATGTACCTACATAGTAAAATATGGTGAATCTGATATATAACCAAAACTAAGAGACGATTGTAATAATGCAAGTATTGATTTTCTGCAGTTAGAGGTCATCATTATTCTCAAGGGTAGAAATGTATGATCGCATACATTCAAACGAAATAAACTATTATTTCCACCCTAAGTATTGTTCTCTTGGGGATTAGTGCCATTGTAGACGCACCCCACGCAAATGTGGGTCATTGTATCACGGGGACACACAGATCAGAGAAGTAGTTTTTTTATATCAAGGCAAATTTAATAAAGACTAAGAAGATTATTACTACAATACTGTATAATAAAATATCAAATGTTAAGTAAAAGTGGTACTAATTTATAACATGAATATAGGCATGTCTATGTATATTTAGGTTTATAATATGCACAATATTTCGGTAACGCTACACTATAGTGTATGAAATGTACAATATACTAGTAGTTCGCCTTCGCGACTTCGCGGTTCGGCAGCGATTCGTGCAGAAAGTAATACTTATGTTTACGTATTTTATAGATGATATTTTGATGTGAGTTGATACGACTTTCAAAATAAGTAATACCGCTACGTGATAAATCGCACCGAGGCTCAAAACTGAAGCCGTTGCTTCGCAGTAAGCAGCGCGGTGGTAGTTAGCTAGATCCGAGGATCACGTAGCCCCGGGGCCCGCCTAAACTCTGCTCGAAGACACGGAAAATTGCATTCGTTATCGCTTCCCGTTAACCCGTTGCCTTCAAGACTACTTCTATGTACCTATATTATGCATAGTCAAGTCAGTGGTGCTGTATCGAACAAGCGGAGTAGAAGCATTTTGAAATGCTCGCAGTCGCTAGCGCGGACACAATTTTTTTTTGGCGGCCTTTGAGTGTAGCTTTTTACCAGCTTCTTAACTTTTTATTTTATTTTCGGAAATAAATAGAAACCGCAAGGTGCTAGGTCGTGCGTCGGGGCGTAGTCGTAGTGGAGGAGGATCCTACTGCGAAGTCCTTTCTCCCGCACCTTTTCCAAGACAAGTGGCAAACAATTGGTAGTGGACCACTCTGCAGAAACTGTTTTTCGATCCTCTAATGCAATTGACGCAATATGACCTTATTTCCGAAGAACGAGGTCACCATCTTTTTTTGCCAGGCTTCGATGTCTTTTCACTATAGTTAGTAACTACTCGGAAGGAAACACCCACTGAGCAAACTGTCATTTTGTTTTGAGATCATACAATAAATCCAGCTTTCGTCGCCCTTAAATATGTCGAACACAGCATTTGATTCACCTCCGATAAATCTTTCAATAATTGGACGGCTCCAATCAATACTACCGCACACCAGCTGATCCCATAAGTTGTCCTCAGGTTCTCCTTTAAATTCATATTTTTTTGCTAGTTTCTTCAATTCCGCTACGTATCTAGAAATTTCCTCGTTGAACTTAATATAACGTTTTTATCATCATCGCCACTAAAATATATTGGGATTTCCTTTGAGGCAACAAACACAGCTCTTACTTTTCAAGCATTTATTTACAACTAGTGGACTCGACAGACTTTGTCCTGTCTTAACTATTAGTATAACCTCCAGCAGTAGATGTCATTTTTTTATTTCATAAGAACCTTCTGCTATTATTAATAAGCACAACAAAGGAAGAATTAGCGAAATCGGTCCATTCGTTCCGGAGTTATACCATGACAACAGTGGCATTGATTTTTATATATAAGTAGTGACATGACTGACTTCTGTCATCTACCTATATGACAGTATGCACCGGGCACAAAGCGTCCTGACGACTAAATGTTCATGGAGCTTACCCGAATCTGCTGATAGGTCACTCTTTTGTCAGCCTCTATTATATGCCGCACAACACAGATGTCTTCTTCAATCGTCGCCTTAGAAGGTCGGCCCTCACGCACATCATCGGTAAGATTAATGCGACTACGTTTAAACTGATTAAACAAGTTATAAACGGATAATCGGTGGCACGAGATGGATGGATTGGTGAAAGGCAGTCTAGTAGTAAAAGTAGTCTATCATAACTTTCTTGTTGATTTTGACGTTTTAATGACATTTTCTCATAGAAATAGAACTAAAGCATTTTCTATCGTTAAATTCAAATTGCCACCAATACGTAAAAAGATAGCAAATGAATTAAAACAATACTGATTCATCATCATCATCATCATCAGCCACATAACGTCCACTGCTGGACGAGGGCCTCCCCCAATGAGATCCGTCATTTGGGGTGAAATGCCAGTAATCGCCACGCTTGGCAGGCGGGTTGGCGATCGTAGTGGTGTTGTGCTTTAACTCACAGAGAGCGCTGCTGCGCGTCCTCTGGAGAGCTCCCTCGGTCGCCTCTTACGACCCCCATGACGGGAAAAGTTGTGCTGGGGTGGTGACACATGTATTCTATTCGCCGTCACCACACGGTGATTAGTATTGGCAAAAGGTTCCATTTTCAAATGTTCCGTTTACAAGTAGCTAGAACTTTCTGTGGAATCCACGTAATTAACTAAATTGAATAAGTTAACTAATATCAAAAGATTCTTCAACGATACATGGATATAATATAACAAAGTTTACTTTTACGTAGAAAATTGTTGTAATGTAAATATACTTACTTACATTAGGTATATGTGTTTGTCTGTAGCGACGTCGGCGCTTTCATTCATTCCGCTAATGGAGTCACTGAGGGCACTTGTTCGCTTACTTTGCTTCATTGAATTACTCTCTTTCATACATTATTAATTAATTACGGTCCGTGTTTGTTTCAAACGTAACGTATACCCAAAGTTACTTTAGGAAAAAATATTTTACTTTGTATCGTAACGTTTGTAACGTTTGTTTAACTTTTTACTATTATATTATATAAAATGTAAATGTCTAACTAAAAAGTAAAAAAATAAAAGTTATAAGTATATTGTGTAACTTACACACTAAGTAAGCTTCACAATGTGTTAGATATGATCCGGGATAATCGCGACAACGTTCCTACCTCTGCGATTCCTGTTTAGACCCTGGATCTACTACAGCGGTATTCAATACCAGCTATAGACCAGAGTTCAACTATGGAGCGCTTCTGTAGTCGTATAGGAAAAATATGGACGACGCTATACCCTGACTGGCGTATAAGGCGTCTTACAAGGAGTCCTCGAGATCATGAAAAAACCTTTTCTGTCCAATAGTTTCGACAGCAAAACAATTATTAAATACAGAATTCACTCTGGACGATAGTGTGCGATAACATGCGCTAGCTTAGCACGGTTCAGGGCTTTTGGGTGACTTCGCCGAGAGCAGAAACAGAGTGTGGTACTATTTAAGGGCGCCTATACCCTAACAAGGGGCATACATTTATAGAGAAGAAAACCACACCCTGCTTCCGACAAACAAATTTCCCCTTTCCCAAGAAAATACAAAGACATAAATGAGGATATCAGCTCATTTATTTGTTCTTGGTTTAATAATTATATAAGTCACAATACATACTAAATGCTAATTAATTCTACGTTGTAGAGTGTAAGTGTGTCTGTGTGTGTGAAAAGGGGAATGTGGGGAACCTGTAGAAGTTGCCCGCAGATCAGGAGCAGCAACCAATTAGCCCAGTAGTTCCGGGAATAAGAATAGGTCTGACGTTATCCCTTGCCTGTCGTAAGAGGCGACTGAAAGAGCGTGGGGGCTGTAGCGTACGGGCGGGGACTCGTGCGCTTTAATTACGGTCCCCGAGGACATTAGCGGTACCGCGGTGACCCTGGTACCGCCGCGATTGCCGGAGCCGCGCCTTGATGTAGTGGCTAAGGTCGTTCCGGGGGCTCCGGCAGTATCGCGCGAGTGGTCACCGTGGGGTTTTAGTGGGTGCGAGTCCCACATAACCCCGCCGTTGTCCCCGCCAGCGGTGGGGTATCCATAACGGATTTCCCCACGATAAAAAAAAAGGAGCAGCAACCAGTGATCAGGGGAGATACTTCTTGAGATGCCCCTTACACGTGCGTGATATCCCGTGCGTGGAACCCTATAAGCATACAGGCTTATATTACTAACGGTCTACATCTACCAAGAGATGAAAGTGAAACTTACCGCTTACAGAACGGAAAATCCAACCAAAGGTCAGGATACAAAGTAGGCTGGTCAAACGCTTGTTCATAGTGATAAAAAAAAACCGCAAACAAACAAACTCTTCAGCTTTATAATATTAGTATAGATATGATAAGCAGTGCAGTAATGCTTTTGAAAAATAAAAGAACGGTTTCTATGAGTACAATTTTGTATGTCTAGGCTTTACAGAAATTTGTCCTCCACATGGCATTGCAAAATTCTTCTCTTTATATTTTTTATACTAGGTATGTGGGGCCTGCAACAGAGGCGAAAGCTTTGAATATGTACATTTTCAGTTATTATTTATATGACCCTAAGACAGTTTTAGGGGTTATCTGACATTACCGTTAGCACTGTCTTATGTTTGTCTATCATTGACATATAATTCAGATCACAACCATGGACAAAATAATGGGTAGCTCATTTATATCCGTAACAACGTATTTTGAAGTATCCGGACCACACGAGACTTAGGGGAGAAACTTAAAGGAGTCGAAATAATCTACAGAATTTTTTGCTCGTTTTACAGGCCCCATCCTGTATATATTTTTTACCTAAGATTAATCCTTGTTGGCGACCGATCGCGATCATTGTCTACCTAATTGGCGCGAGGCCTGTCTATTCCGGCATGTCCGGAAAATATTCTTAAATACCTATTGATCCTTCTTTAGGTAAGTATAAATAAATCGATAAGATGCTTTCAATCCTACAAAACAGATCAAGATTTACCCGTCGAATTCAACGATGAATGGAGAAGAAGTACTGCTCACAGCATTCATATTTCATGAGACCGTGAATGGGAGCTCGTTGTATCGATAAGGTAAGCCATCTTAAAAAATATGCGCCTCACGAACTTGTGAAAAGGCGTTGGATCCTATTACGAGTAACAATATGAATGGGAAAGTTGATATGAGAAGTATCTGTGTTTGTTACTTCAACAAGGAAAGGTAAGTAACTAGATTTTTCGGAGATCAATTCATGTCATTTATTTGTGAATACAGTCAGTCAAAAGCGTTTGCGGTCTAGTTGGTCGGATCCTTGACTTGTAACCGGGAGGTCCCGGGTTCGAGTCCGGCTACTGGACGTGTACCAATGGGACTCTTTTTCAGAGACTATGTACGCAACGCAACGCTCGTACGGTGAAGGACAACATCGTGATGAAACCCGCACACCACAAGGTGTGTGAACCCTATAACGGCGATGGGCTCACCCCCCGTCACGTTGGGTTAAATACGCTTGGTGAACCGTGGGTATTTGCTTTAGCAAGTGCCTCTGCCTACCCCGCTTTGGGATTAAAGGCGTGAAGTGTATTATTTTTATTTTATCAGTCAAGTTGGTGTCATTAGATACGAAGTATGAAACAAAGTCGCCTCCCGCTGTCTGATTAAAACAACACACGGTTTTTGATGCGGATTGATTTAATAGACATTTGGGAAATAACTGTTAATAATGTATGTATATTGGCAAAAGAACGCTTGCCGAGTCAGTTAATTAAGAATAAATATAAAGTCACAATATAATAGAAAAGCAGTAGTAATCACACAAACTCAAGTTTTATGTAACACAAACAATTCAAAATTCTCCAAAAGCGCGTTACATCAGCGGGTTAAAAATGTTTACGAAAAATTCAATTACAGGAGACTAAAAGGACCCCCTTTTAATTTATCATGCACGTTTTAGTTAAGGATTTTTGTTTTAATTAATTATTACAAACGCTGTTTAAGTATGTTGTATTCAAGTATGCCACTACAAGCTTTTAGCTTAGCAATTTCTCATCAGCACCGACGAAACGCCCGACCCTAAAAACATTCTTATGTTTTCAGAGTTGGGAATGGCATTCTAATGGGGAATTTCCAAACTCCAAAAGTTTGGAAATAGTAGATATCCAGGGGGACTACTGTCAGTTATATTTCAGTGCATTTTTTATTATTTGGGTGAGTTATTTTGACTTCAGACACTTTTGTAACATTAAAACCTTATGCAACTAGCGCCATCTGTCATAACTAAGAGAAACAGGTGCCCTGAGAATGCCCCATTGCATTGGATCGAAATACAGACAACGTGCGTTCTAGCGTCAGCAACGCAATTATAATTATGAATATCGTTCAGAATACCATATCATCATCAGCCTATATTTGTCCACTGCTGGACACATGCCTCTCCAATTGTACGACACTGTGATTTGTTGTCGGCTTCTCGCATCCAGTATATAAAACTGGGTTAAAATGTTTATTTTATTCATAAGGCGTATCAACAGAGTAAAAACATACCAGTTACAAAAATTACAATCTTCAATTTCTTTTACTTACAGATATGCACAACATTTATGAATATTCACTTACCTACTTAAAATAATTATACATAATTAACAATATAACATCGGAAATAAAAAAAAATTATAATAAAAAGAAGGGTACAATTAATCGATAGTGCATATACTTTTCTTTTTAACACTAATTACGTCATCGTTAAATATATCCTAAGAACGAGCTTTCCTTAGGATGTTATACATGTTCATAGCTCTGCATAGTGCTTTATTCTTACCTACATTTGTCCTTCTATAAGGTACATTAAAAGTGTTGTTTTTACGACGAGCTCTTATTTTAGTAACTTGATACGATATTCCAAAAGCTCTTGACAATCAACAAATCCATGAATTTAGGCATAAACAAAACGCATGTTAAGCATTTTCCTTCTGTCCATTAGAGATACCATGTTAAAATGTTTAAGCCTATCTTCGTAAGTAGTTCGATAGCTAATACTTGATACTCGATAGTGAATACACGCTGTATTGTTTCGATTCGGTTACTTTGAATATTGTTATAGGGTTTGTTTTTATTTTAAACGGTGTTGTTAGCCTAGTTAGGTGTAGCCCCTTGCAGAATATTTAATTGACGGAATGTATAATTTAGTGGCAAAGTTCTATCTGATGGCTCTAATTTTACTCTTGATAAATTCCGTCCTTAGATAGAAAGATTATCGTTATTATTTAATGAAGTTCGTTAAAGTCTATCGAGCGGAATGGACCGTTTTATTATTTTACCTTGGCAAGGTTCAGAGCCAATTATCATAGTGTTTTTAAACGTATTATTGGTTTTACTTTTTTATTTACTTCGCTCTCTTTTATTGTGATCACTTTTGACCAAGTGGAGAACGAGACTTCACGGTTCGACTATAGAAAATTTCACGTTTTTTTTTTCGTTTATGAGCATGAAATGTAAAATTGTAATGAAGCTAACAAGAAGAAATTCAGCCCTTACGTAAAAAATGTCAATCGATAAACGATTAACGACAGATTAATCGACTTTCATCCACCTTCTGTATGCCTCATCATCATCATCATCATCATGATGCCTTATGTGTATGCCTACCTCTGCCCAAATCAAACGAGACAAAATAAATAAGGAGTAAGTATTTTCAAAGCGTGAAACTGATCTTTAATACACAATTATCAATATACGATACTTTTATCATTAAATTTGATATTTTATATAGTTATATTATATATTACTTTTATATAGAAAAAAAATCCTAAATAATTAAAACTGCTACCCAAAGACACTGTTTCACGCGGACGGAGTCGCGGGCACAGCTAGTAATGAAATAAAATAAGTAAAAAGTTAAACTAATAGTCGATGCACTGTAAGAAGCCCACTTTGACACATTACTAAAACCTGTGAAATTATAGAAAATAAATTTAGAACGTAAATAACGTACTAAGATTTAAAAGTTCTAAATACTATACTTGCTTATTCAATATACAATAGTACCCAAATACATTTGTTAAAATGGGTTTCTTATAGCGTTATAATATGTAATAGCTTCACATAAGAAAAATAATATATAATGTCTAATGACCTTCTTAAGAGTTTCGACGTTGACGTCTCAATGCAATATGATATACCGTGGAAGATTTTATGTATCGAATTCAGAGGAGAAATTTAGGTTTAGTAGGATAATTAAGTATCGTAATCGTAAAACAACACTTGTCATTGACTAAATTAGAGTATCAAAAACAGTTACGTGACAGTGAAACTTAATTTCAATGAAATTCGCTCGCATTTTCCAATCCTTCGTAAGTTTGACGAAAAGAACGTCGACCGAATTTTAAACAAGGAAAAAAAGCTTTTTTTAAAACTGTGAAAAAGCGTTTGACCACCATCCAGCCGGATGCTAAGCAGCGATGTGATCTACGATGAAGCACACTTGTTCATTAGGTACCTATTTACCCCTGACTTGGCGACCTCTAGAGTTAGTCTAAAAAACTTTTCAGCCGTCTTATGAGTCTACAATTAAATAAATAATGAGAATTGATAAACAGCTGATAATAGTTCGTTGAATAAAGATAGATAAGTTAATATTTTTTCAATAACTACCTGATTTACTTTAGCACTTTTATTATTTCAAGCGCCAAACAATAATTTGTCTTTCAAAGGCTCCACGCACTCCCAAGCCGAGAAAACCTTAATGTCTGAGAAACGTAGTGCAAAATGAGCTTTATTACACGAGGTATAAAGTTGGGTATTAAATATAATAAAAGGTGAAACCAAGGGGAAAATGTACAATAGGCAGAGGACGACGGGTGATGAGCCAGATATAAGCTGGAGCTTCCAACATTGTGCACGAAGATTTTTATTTTCAGTGTGCCGTTGTTTAAGGTACCTATTGTGAAATATTTCAAAAATTAAAAAGGTTTAGATGGGATTTCAAGCATATACTAAATAAAAGTTATTTAGGTGGGAATGGTTATCATATTATCAACGTGCAGATAATTATGGTACAATGTTCATACAGATATTTAAAAAGTTTGTAAGTATTTTACTGTTACAAAAACGATGGGCTCACCCCCTGTCACGTTGAGTTAAATGCGCTTGGTGAACCGTGGGCATTTGCTTATTAAGCAAGTGCCTCTGCCTACCCCGCTTTGGGATTAAAAGGCGTGAAGTGTATTTATTTTTTAAAAATAATATTTGAAAATCTCTCAATTCTACTTCAATGTGGCAGCTAAGATACTACAAAAGGTAGATGTTCTTCCTCTCAGGTTTTGACGACATTTCATACCTAATGTTCTAAAGATGATTTATTTTACGGTAAGACCTGTTGCTTACCCACAATGGCTTTTATAAAAGATGTGGCTAGAACACGATCATTTTAATTTATGTTTGTACTAAAAGTCCCTGTGATTTTTTACAATCAAATATCAATAATATTATAAAAGGTTGTTCAACTACATAAAAAACTAGAGAGACTTCAAATATGAAACTTTCAGGAGGCGGAACATATCACCACATTATCACAGACATAATTGATTAAGTGAAAATTACTAAATAAGTACCCAGTAATAACCTAAAAGTTCCTTCTAAAAAGGTCAAAGTAGTACGGCCGCGAGGGGCGATAAGCTATACTGATTACGTTTTGTCTTGAAGAAGACTTTCAAATATTTTAGAAGTGGCACGTAAAATTTTCGCCCATTACATTTTAATTGGTTTCAATGTTTTCCTCTAGTACATTTTCAGTCGTTATGACTTCTAAGCTCCAAATGGGACTAAGATACCTAAATTGTACAAGTTTTTAGTTCACTTTCACACTTTTTTCTTCTTAGCAGGTTCTATCATAGTTAACCAAATTTCTAACTCTAAGGAAACCAGGATCCCCTTTCATTTTTACCGAAGCCATAAGAGTTATAATCCAAAATCTCTGCGATGAATGTTATAGAAAAATTATTAAAGTAGTGCTAATCGTTATCTTTTAATTAATTAACAGTATCGTTATACCTCTATTATCCGAACAACAAAATATTTTTTCCACGTACGCCGTATTAAGTCATCATAGATATTCTGTCCACTGTCTTTTGTACTAGAATCGAGGTTATGTATGTAACGATAGTGATTATTAACAGAAAGACCGAAAAGTGTTTAAAAGACTACGTTGGTTATCTAAGCGCGCACGTCTACGCCGCACGGACTACGAAGCGGCGTAGCAAGGGCTACGCCGCTACGCGGCTCCAGGGATTCGACACTGGCCCGATGTCGAAGGTAAGTAATGCAAAACCAACATACAATAAACTCCACTTAATAAGTGAAGTAGTTACTAAGAGAGCTCAAAATAGACAACACGTTGCAGTCACTCAGTCCAACCCGGCTGCAGGTGCTCTCGGAAGATACTAATGCCTTTTGTGAGTATTCCAATTGATAGATTTGACTCGCCTATCCGATCTGGGAATTCATCTCGAGACTATTTCGTATTACAGATTAGATTTTCATCAGTTTCCTTTATCTTATTTCCGTTTAAGGCTGTATGTACACTGACTAGTCCGCGCGTACCAAGCCCTGCAAAGCCCCTTCATTCTCGTCGATGCCGAATGACAGAAAGAGATAATGATTTATGTCTATGCTTGAAATACAAAGCAGAAGGAATTTCAAATGAATACCTACATTTTTCTACGTAGCGTTTTTTCATGAGATAATTACAAACACAACAAATAAATAACTAGCGAATCACCAATGCTTGTTCCATCCGTCCACGCGTTATGTCGTGGCAAAGGAAAATGGGGTTCACTTTTTATATAATAATATATTATTAGATATTGGATATATGTTGCAGGTAGTATATACGTATATTTTTAACATAGTATAAAAATGGTTAATATTAAAAAAAATCTGTTGTGCATGTCGTGACATGAGAGGGTAATTATTACGTAATACGTTAGATACACGTTTCATTGGTATTATTGGCTCGAAATTCAAATCTCTTACACGACTTCATACCTCTAACTGTTCTGTTCAACCCGCTCAGGATACCAAAAATAGTCTCAGCAGTTTACCGAAATGCCACAGAGAGACGTTTAAACAGTTCCACGATGTGCGCTCTGCGGGTAGACTATTTTGGTTCCTGTAGCAAACTGAACAAATTTAACTTCGAACTGTTAACTGTGCAGGCAACGGTGCCGCAAACCACTGCACCATATACCGGTACCTCTTTGTATTGAGCGTACATAAATATGTGGATTCCAATAGTATTTTACTTACAAGTAAGTAAATAAATATAATTAAATATAATTATTATTTCTCAACAACACACACATTCATCCCATGTTAAGTAGCTAAAGCACCTGTTTTGTGGAATTCAGACAACGAAATATACTTAAAAAAAATCCCTTTTAAATACATACTTATATAAATAAAACACCCAGCCACATCCAACAAGTACTTAAAAGCTCATCACCTATGTACCTGTCGGCGGTGGGAATCGAACTCACGACCCTACGGTATAGAGGCAGACATGCGGACCACTACACCAATGGGTCCGTCATATACCCGTATGCCTATATAATTTTTTATTCATACAAAATGCCAGACACGTAATAAAACTGATTGTCACCGATCAAAGATTCCAACTCAGCAAATTTATCAAACCCTGTCATGGTAGCGGTCAGACTGTTATGATTTTCTATCATTTTTATTGTCCGTGAAAGGTATGGAATGAATAAAGCAATATTTCAAGATTGTTAATTAAAATGTAATTTGTAACAGTACTCGAAATAAGTATTTTCCGATCGCTAAGAACGAGCAAGTTTCGAAAAGCTCGTTACGTCTTCTTAGTTTGGTTAGGAGGAGCTTCTTGGAACTTCAATCAACTTATAGTAGGTACACCTTTTCCCTTTGAAAGACCTAAACGTTAAAAAGGAATGGTAGTTACATAAGTCATCCAAAGCTATGGCGATGAGCCAATGATTGCTTACCGTGCCAATATTTTGTGATATCATATAGTTAGGTGTGGTCGTCAACTTATATTTTAGGGTAAAAAATAATATATAAATAGATATAAATTAATAAAGCAACATGCCTAGATTAATGAATAAGGTGTTAAGCAGAGTGTAAAAGGGCCCCGAGAAATGGTCTTAGAAACGTTGTTGGGCTCGTCAATATAAACAACTTTTACTATGGCGACAATGCGGGCAAAATCAGACACATCCAACAAGTACTTAAAAAAATCTTATAAAACGTAACGAAAAGCACAGAGCCTTTTCTTTTTTTGACGGGGGAGAATCCCTTCGGATTCCCCGTCGTCTGCGGGGGCGACGACGAGGAATGAATCCACTAAAAACCCCCCAGTGACTTTTCCGCGCGATGAGCTGGCGCCTCCGGAACACCCTGAAGAGTATAACATCCAGGGGGGCACGGGCCGCGCAGGGCCCGCTGTAAGATGGAAAGCGGGCCCTCTTCTCTGAGGGGAGGGACTTGTGGCCCTCCCCGTTCGCCTCGACGTCTGGCGACGGTGCCGAAGTCACGTGGCACCGTCGCCCACGATGGAGGCCGATGAAACACGCGCGCAGGCTGTCGCCGTGCGCGCCGTGCGCGCGACCCCGAGGCAGCGGACCCTCTCGGGCCGGCCAGTCAGCCGGTTCCTAACTCACTGACCGACCCAGTGGGTTCCCCTTCGCTTCCCCGGGTAGCGCGTTTACTCAGGTACTAACTCCCCTCGCCACGCCAAGGCGGGAACCCATGGAGGGGGATAGTACAGAGCCCGAGAAAGGCCTTTTGTAACCGACTTCAAAAAATAAAGGAGGAGGAGTTCTCAATTCGTCTTTATTTTCTTTTTATGTTTGTTACCTCAAGACTTTTAGCCTGGGTAAACCGATTTGGATGTATTTTTTATTTGGAAGCTGGTGCTTCCCATTTGGTCCCATACAAATTTGGTTCAGTTCCGACAATGGCAGCCACGACACCACCACACCCAAGTGTGCATAACAGCTGCATTATGCCCTAGTGGACAAGACTGCGACGTAATCAACATGAACGCTCTGGAGTAGATAATCAAGCAGCTCCCAAACACTGCTCCTGGAATTAACGGCATCACGGCCATCATCATCAAAATGGCATGGACAGCTACTGGCACCGAAATACACTCTATGTACTGCAAGTGTATTAAAGAAGGAGTCTTCCCGGACATCTGGAAAGCTGGAAATCTAGTGGTACTGCCAAAGGGAAACGGTAAGCTTCCCTCAGATCCAAAAGCATATAGACCTATTACTTTACTCCCCGTGTTGGGTAAAGTTCTGGAACGAGTAATTATTGCTTGCGCTCCTTATTTGATAATTAATATCTCGTCAAATCAACATGGTTTTATGATTGGCAGGTCTACTGTCACCGCGCTTAAGAAATTGATTTCAATAATTGAGGGATCAAAATCTAAGTATGTACAACTGATCTTTTTGGACATCAGTGGCGCGTTCGACAATGCCTGGTGGGCGATGATTCTCCTCAAAGCGAAACAGACTGGAATACCTCCAAACATGTACAAGTTGCTCATAAGTTATTTCACCAACGGTAGAGTCGGAATTTTCGCCGGTGGCCAGGCAGTGTGGAAATTATCGACCATGGGGTGTTCACAGGGATCGGTTATGGGGCGAACTTACTCCTCAATGATCTTCTATTGCTGCCGAAACCAGAAGGAGTGGATGTAATGGCATACGCCGATGATGTGACACTCGCGATAGAGGCCTCGTCCCGCGCGGAGATAGAAAGAAACGCCTGACGTGTCCTAACTCAAGTGTCAAACTGGGGAAAAAGAAACCGGTTGGGATTCTCTCCAGCAAAATCAATGACAATGACCGTAAAAGGAAAATTTCAAAGATCGCCCACAATTAAAATGGACAATGCCTCGATCGCGAACGTCAAGGAGGCACGATATCTCGGCGTCATCTTAGACCAGACAAGGAGCTTCATACCACACGCCAATTACATTGGAGAGAAAGCCGCTAACTGCTTCGGTAAAGTGTCACGTATCTCAGCTACCAGGTGGGGCATCAAGTACCGGGCTCTTAAAATCATCTATGCCGGGACCTACATTGCTACACTAACATACGCTGCATCGACATGGTATCACCGAGTCTCGGTGTTCGTCGTTCGGCGCCATTACACACGCAGAGGTTGCTGATCTTACTCAACAAGGCCTACAGATCTTGCAGCACCGCAGCGTTACCTGTGCTAGCGGGTGTACTTCCAGCAGATCTTGAGGTACAACGAGCAGAAGGAGAAATTGAGGAAGAGGGCACCCAGTTGGCTCCGAGGGAGCACAAGCAGTTAAAAACATAAAAACGAGAGGCTGCAGTTGCCCGATGGCAGTCTCGCTGGGAGAATAGTGATAATGGTCGGGACCTACACAAGTTCTTCCCGAATACTGCAGAAAGGTTGAGTTTCGGATGGATCGAACCAGACTACAATAGTCTGGTTCGATCCATCCGAAACTCAAATACGTGTCAGATCTTGACGAGCGAAAACAGGGACCATGCACTATAGGAATGCAGATTATACAATGAGGCAAGGCATGAGATGCTTAATAAACTGGAGCTTATCGAGCCACTTTAGGGACCTGCTAAACAGTCGAGGGAACTTTGAACGCTTGCGTGAGTTAGCTAATCGCTGGCATACAGCTCGAAGAACATATGAAGCCTGTTAACGACTGAAGACGCGACGAGGACGCGACGCGAAGTCTCCGTAATGTGGTCGTCATGCCCCAGAAGGGTGAGAGTTGGCAACAAAACAGGGACGGATAAAGATAATTTGTATGGAGTCAAGAAAACGTGTGCGTTAAAAAGAGGCAAATGCAAGTAGGTGCGTACGTCTCCAGAGATTGGCCCGTACGCCGAGAGGCAGGTAGGGCTTGGGTGGTAATGGGATTATCCCTGAAAAAGAAATGGCATCCACGAGAAAACCACATACATATATGTCAAATTTTACTGCTTGTAAGTACAAACGTACAAGTCGGTTCTTTTTTCTTTAAGTTATATCGCTATGCTGTGGGACGTTTCACGAAACAATGTTACAGTTTGTATGAAATAATGAAACCACGCAAATGAAATCGCGGGGCGTCCACTATTCCTGGGGGCTGTTACACTATCAATATTATCATGATATCAATATCGCAGTATCAAGTACTGCATACCTTGGTTATGACACAGTCAATAACATCATCATCAGTATTGCTTTAGATTTAGATGAGTACAGTCGTGTTAGAGACTCAAATAACCCCGGATAATAGAAAAAAAGCAGTCGTAGCCATCATACTCGCATGTGCAATAAAACCTAAACGTAAAAGAAAGCGTTGGATAAAGGATTGAATTTTAAAACGACAACAATATAGTCAATTAAACATTAGGCTTTGAGAAATGCTTTTGGGTGAAGATTTGGACGATTACAGTAATTATATAAAAATGAGTGAAAACACAAATATTGCTGTCACAGCGTACATTACTTCATGAATGCCGAGCAAATACTGACAGTAAAATATTGATAGGCGTACACATTAATAATATTGATACAAATATCGTGTATTTTAAGATTTCCGGATAATTTGTAATAGTATCAAGATGCAATACGTCCTATTAGACTGTCAATATTATCGCAATATCATGACATTATTGATAATGTAACAGTCCCCATTGATATAAATTGATTAACTTAATAAGTGACTAAAGCGTGATAAACATATAACACTTATATAAATCGAAATGTACGTACATAAAATTAAATATTTGCAATATTGCTTGATACAGTTTATATATGTGCGATTTTGTAAAAAAGTGTATTGCACCACTTCGCGATGCGTTTTCATCACAATTTATTGTGTCTAATAATTGTTTCAGGACCATTTCGCCCTCCACGCTTACGATTCTTTAGTAAATCTGTTAATTATTATTCATGTTTCAGGAAGAAATTTCCCTAAATCTAAAACAACTCTGTTTTGAACTTTCGTAATGGAAAAACTTTTTCTATGGACGAAATCTGGAGAGTCTTCCATAAATAACTGTAACTGCAAGCTGTTACGCACGGCCGGAGGTTTGGCCCCTCACTGGGGTCACTTTGCACGTAACTGTAATTGTTTCAAAAAGAACTAAAAAAACCTGAGTCTATTTGACATTTTAGAGTCAAAGGCACAATGTAATAAAATTAATTAATTGTGTTTGCTATTGTCCGGACACAATTGAATATGAGTGAAATTATTACACACAAACGCTCATACGGTGGAGGACAACATCGCGACAAAATCTACATACTACAAGGTGTGTGAACCCTATACGGACGGCGACGCCCTCATCATCTGTCACGTTGCGTTAAATACGCTTGCTGACCATGTCCATTAGCTATGCAAATGCCTCTGCTTACTCCACTTTGTATTTTATTTTTATTACACACAACAACATTAATTTCATAAAAAAATGTTATGATAAAATTATTACTCACAGCCTCGGAGCCTTTGTTAATGTTTTGCTAATGTAATGCCCGTGAAATGGTCTTTAACAAAAACCATTTCACAGGCAATGTCAAAATTTCTGTAACGCGATACATCAAACCGCCAGCAATTTCAATGAGCTGTGGTCCGAACATAGATAGAAACCGGAAGTTCACTCTTTGAGTTATGGCCGAACGCTTCCTGGAATGAGATTCCGGTCTACGTGCATGAGCTAGCATGTGTATACACTTATACGCTCAATGAATCATAACTAATCAGGATTTTGGTGTATGTAGCTGTTACGTACCTATGACTGTTCAGTTTGATTAAACATGTATTTGAACAGTGTTTTCTTAGTTTGGACACAACCTCTCAAAGCCTCCGCGCGCTTTTTTAGTCTCATAGAATTGTTGATTTTGCTAGTTGTCTCGGTCAACAAGTAGCGCCAATTCTATGAATACTATTCGACGTTATCATGCGTGTTAGAATTGCGTACATATAATTACTGTTAAGGACTGCCAGAGCGTCGATCTACTGTCCACTGTGATAGTCTATGACTGTACAGGTAGTTGCCGGGATAGAACATTTGAAGTTATGGACATAACGCGTCGTATTTATTACGAGTTAAAACGTTCACTAACTAGTTGACGTCATCAACTTAGATCTGGGAGCCAAATCTGCTACAATATCGTAGTTGCATCGCTCTGACATAGCTGCTGTACTGGGAACGGAAGTGAAATGAAAGTAACGAAAGAAGCAATGCACATCGTTTGCCGCTACGATGCCAGAGCATTGCAACTACCAGAGGGTAGAAGATTTAGGTCCCATTTGGTCCATATTTATCCTACATTTGTCAAGATTTTGAGACCTTCACTAACAGCGCACTAGCTCTGTTTTAACTTTATAAATACCACGGATCTTTAGGTATTTTTTAACTCCTAAATGGTAGGTTACGTCAACAATTTTTATACGAAAACATTTTTACATTAAACTGTTCTAACATCCAGTGATTGCATGATATCAATACATATAGTCACGTCCGTGATCTCCAAAAGGGGGTATACAGAGCCATAGAACTATAAAGACCCTTCGGCTACATTTAGCATAATAGAGATTTAAGAATGTGAACATGGAACACAACAAGAACAACAATCTTCAGTTAGAAGTTTCTAGCGCGTAGCCTGAATAAACCTAAATTCACAGAGATGATAGTCGTTTCCTACGAAATGCCAGAAAGAAAAGCAGCTGATGCATTCTATTTTTTTTTTTTAATCACTATGAACTAGCGTTTGACCACCATTCTACCTGATGTTAAGCAGCGATGTGGTCTACGTCCCAGATCAGCATGAGATTTTTATTGCTTCATCACCAGCCCGCATTTACCTATGTACTGCTTTCTAACATTCAATTATTTACTTGACATGTCTAAGACAATGCTTTAGAGTACATAACTGCTAACGTTCCGTTCAGAATTCTAAAGATTACGTAGGTACGTTACATGAGGCACATTATAATAATATACAAAACATTTACATGAGAATGGCTCCGTTTCATCTTGCCTCGTTATTATTATGTTAAGTCTTCCCTCTTATTAACATACACAGAATATTTAAACTGCCATTAATATTACATTTTTCTTTTTGCAATGGTTACCGTCCCTGAATTTCAGAAATGTGAACTCTCTTTTAATGTTGTGCAAACAGTCATAGCTAAATCTACTAATGTTTAAAAGTAATATTCATATTTTAAGGTTAATATTGTACTACAATATTTCTGTATATCTAAACAGCATTCAGCTGCCTATCTAGTATTATTTTTTGTATTTCTCCCTATTGTGGGCGTATTGGTTATTGTGACAATACGGACCGGTATATTAAAATACTAGGCTTAAACTTATCCTTGTAAGTATCTATATAATATAATTGAATGTCATAAAAATAATGAATAAAAAAAGGAGAGAGATTTACAGCCAAAGATAAACGGAGAGATAGTCGGGATCGTGACAAGTGGAGGTCCGTGATCTCTGCCTACATCTCTGGTAAACGGGCGTGGCGTTTATAAAGGAAGGTATGAGTCTCAGTACTGATCGTTGTAGCGCGCCATTGGGCGGGACGATATCCAGCAGTAGACGTCACTGGGCTGACATGATGGCATGCTGCTAAACCTCACGAAAGCGCCAACGTAAGCCTTAGCTAACTTGCTGTTAGCTTTGTCTACTAATGTTTTGAATTTCTCCGAATACAGTCGTAAAATGGCATAAAGGCCGACGAAATGGAGGAGAGAAACCTCATTCGGATACCCCATCCAGAATACCAGATAGGGGCAATGGAAACCAATACTTCATGGGGTGACGGCCCGCGGGGGGTAGATCGCGGCGCCGTCTCACCCCGACAGAGAAAAGGCGGGACCAATCACGTTGATTGAAGACGATTGACTTATTTATTAGGTTTTACTATTGTTTGTACCTGACGATCTTATGGACCCCATGGAAGTAAACTTAATGTACCAACTCCATTATTTGAATACGCATATAAATAACAAAGTGAAGTTTCTGCTTTGTACTTGTTCCTTGTAACAAACAAGAAATTGTGATAAGTTATTTTAGAAGATTTTATCATTTTGATACAAAGAAAAATATCAGCGAATTTATACTATGGAAATTAATGAATTTTCTTTCTTTCTTCTTTCGAAATTAAGCTATTGAAAAGAAGGTACCTGCTTGTAAGAGAGACTTGGAGTGCTTGTGATTAAGAAACCTAAAATATTGTCTTATGAAATTTATATTATTTGAGGATTTTTATGCTTTCACATCCGAAACCAAAGTTTCATCATGATTTACGAGAAGATTAAGTGAATCTGAAATTACAGGTCATTGAGCGTGCCTTAGGTAAATCGTGTTTGGTTCTGAAGTAATACCTATTATTATACCCTTAGATACTTCAGAAACGTACATCTGAGGCTCGGGCCCAAGCTGGGAAATGAACATGGACTTAACATAAATGCCATTGCAGAATGCGATATTAACACAGTAAAGTTATAAAAGTGTGTGTTTGTACATTGTCATGCACATTCATGTTTGTTACTTCTTCATGGATTAACACATAGGCAATTTATTTCTAAATTCCCACGGAAACGGGAGAAATTGTGGGTAGCACTGCTGGGGTACACCTAATTGAGTAGTATACCTGGATTTGTTAATGTAATTTTACTCATTGAGCGCACTTTCATTATAAATTGAAACTTTTCTGATATCTGTCATATTTACGGAATTATGGCCACACTTTGGCGTTTACATCCTGTATAGTATACAATATATCCTGTATAGTATACAATATATAAACGCGGAAGTTTTGATGAATATTTGTTACTTTCTCACGCAAAAACTACGGAACGTATTTTAATGAAACTTGACAATAATACAGCTCGGCATGGTGTGGTCGACCCCAAAAGCTTTCATTACAATAACTTCTGTAGTTCTTGCATGAAAGACTGCTCAAAATCGCAGTAAGCGGAGAAAAGAAAGCGATGTCTTGGCTATGCAATGTGATTCAATGTCCACTGAATAAGTAAATAAATATTTTATTTTCCGTATTTCCCATGGAACGAGATAAATTGAGGATATCACAGCCGGGCGCATCCATTTCATGTAGAATTAAATAAGAAGGCATCCAGGCAACGAAAACTAAGGGCCAGCTGAAACAATATACGTCAATGTGTATACGTATTTGTGTAATGTTTGAAATCACGCTGAAGAGGTCGCGGGGAGTCCACTAGTAACAATATAAATACAACTGGGTAAAACCACATGTCGTACGTATTCAATAAAATTAATTATTGAACAGATTTAGGTTCCTAATATTTTTCCCTTGCTTAATATCATATCTTTTATCATATCAATACAGCACACAAAAACATCCAGTATGTACACGTTCACGTAAGGTAATACGACACAAGTAATTTAGTTTAAATCTTTACAATGTCCTCACTGATAATCAATATTAACCGATAAACGTCCAGATAAATATGCTTTTAATACTTTTAATTGGTTTTGACTTTTATTACTAAGAAATACAGTTTAAAATAACTTGTCAGTCTCCGAGTACAATGGGTACTAACGGGTTAAAAAACACAAATAAATATATGCTTCATGAAATGGTGCCTCGAATTACCACAGATAGAAAAAAAATCCGTGGAAAATAGAGAAATTTTGTATAGAGAACGATATTTTTTAAATTTATTTTGACACACCACCAATTTAAATCAACACACAATACATATATAATTACAATATACAGGGTGGCTCATTCAAATCGGTCAGTATGGGAAAGTCTGAAACTATAAGACATACGAAGATTTGTTCTTAGGAACCATGTCACCGATTTTGATAAAAAGAAAAACTGCATTCATACTTATTTTTAAAAAAAGAACGGTATTCAGCTTGGGCATCGAACCCGGTAGCTTTGAAAAAATAAACATGCACTTTTCACTTTTTCTTTTTAAATATCGATTGTGTAGATCTTAAGCTGTAAATGTCTTTATGAAACATGAAGTTGAAAATGAATAAAATGCATTCTTTTGACATACTTTAATTCATCATATTTGGTGTTCGAAGTGACCACCGTTCAACGAGTTCAGACATGTAAAATTGTCTCTATGGCTGTATGTAATTTTGTACATATCTACTTGTTACATACCTCATATCATGTGGCATTAGCTATGACACAGTTGAAGACCTAAAAGTAGCCATAGAGTGAATTTTAACGAAAATACGAAATGCAATAATAAGATCGTTACCTAAACCTGTTGAATATTGTACTGAAAACAACGATTGTCACTTCGAACACCTACTATGATATATTAAAGTATATCAAAACAATGCATTTTATTAATTTTCAACACCATGTTTCATAAAGACATTTACAGCTTAAAACCTACACAATCGATATTTAAAATGAAAAAGTGAAAAGTGCAAGTTTATTTTTTCAAAGCAACTGGGTTCGATTCTCAAGCTGAATACAGTTCTTTTTTCAAATAAAGTATAAATGCAGTTTTTCTTTTTATCAAAATCGGTGACATGGTTCCTAAGAACAAATCTTCGTATGTCTTATAGTTTCAGACTTTCCCATACGGACCGATTTGAATGAGCCACCCTGTATAACAGTCGAATGAATCGTTTTAAATGAAATTTTACTAGTAAATTAAAAACAGAAGTAGGAGCAAAAATCAGTCATGGACATATCTCCACCATATAGAACTGACATAATATCATCAATTGACGTGATGACAATACAACTTCTATTGCCAATTTCAATAATCAATCAATCAAATTATAAGCAATCACGACAGTATTGAGGATCAATATCTATTTAAAACGCCACTGTCCTTCAAGAGCCAGTTAAATAATTTTATTATCAAGAAAATGTACGACCAAGAAAGACAGGCTAGTAAAAAACAATCTGTATACTGTTCTTGAGAGAATCGATTGGTAAATTCTATGGAGAAATTCTATTTTTGCTGTCGGTACAGAATCCTTACTGAATATAAAGTAGGCGAAGATAAAGTCGTTGGTGTTACAAAAAAAAAACGGTGGCGTGATAGCTTTACTGATTTCTCCTCGTAAATAATAAAATCTATCAGTAGATTCGCGGTGAAACGAGATTTCAGCTCAATAGCGCCTAACAAGACCCAGCCCGGGCATTTTTCATGATTTATTATTCCACCGCATGCTTAATACTATTTTGACCCACTTTCCTTGAAGAAATGGGTGTGCATTAAGTACAATGGGGTAATTAAGTACATGGTAATCAATGGGGAGGCCCTCGTCCAGCAGTGTGGACGTCATGGCTGATGACGATGATTCACCTGCGAATTTCAAATACGAATACTTAACAATATACATTTCTTAGAGGTAAATACAGAGGCACCATACAAGGAGAAAAGCGTGATGTGTGTCTAAGCACCTATAAAGTTTTGAGTTTTTAGGCGACGTCAACAAAGGAAGTTTCTCAATTCGACATAATTATGTTTTCTTTTATGTTTGTTCGCGTATGACTGATGTTTATGAAGCTTTGATCGTTTATGATGCTGTTTAATCGATTATCGTTTTGTTGTAAAGAAAATATTTCAATGGTTGTCCCATGTTAAGAAAATCAGGTTTCGATGATGACAGACCAGATAAATCAGGGGGAACTATAAAAAAATCTAAGATTCACTTATAAAAAAAGATACTGCGCTGTATGAGTACATCAATGATACATTTTAAAATGTAATAATTAATTCATTAAACGTTTATAAGAAAATATTATGTTTCTGTTCCACTAAACACTTGATTTATTAATAGTTTATTCAAGTTATAATTAGATTTAAGTGTTGTAATAAGTTAGCGCTCTCCGAACTGTGCAGTGCCCTAACAAGGTCCATGTTGGACCATAACATTACATACTTAACATCACAAATGTAAGCATGGAAACACAAAAAAATAATAAGAAAATCGTAGGAGTGACTGGTACAATGGATGAAGCCTGTTATTTTTTCTTTAAAATTTTATGTTTGATATTTATTAACATCTCGGCAGACCATAAAAATACGACGTTAAACTATGTTCCCGTGTTGTGCTCGGTACGCAAAATAATCGTTCTGAATGTTAATGCTGCTAATTACTCGCCAATTAGTCTAGTTAGCAGTAATAAGTATACAGTAATAAGTGTAATAATAATACTTATACCTTATACTTCTTACCTCGTTGCAAAGTGCACACGCTGTTAGGATAATCAAAGTCATATGTTTCTTGTCTTGCAGGTGAAACCGCGGGGTGTTTACATGTGTATTTAAGTAAGAGTCATCACAATAATTGCCACAATCATGATTTACACTTCGACAGGAAGGGTAGTAAAATTTCATTTTAAACGAGTCCTTCACCTGTTATATATTGTAATTATATTATGTATTGTATGTTGATGTAAATTGGTGGTGGTGGTGTCATAATAAATTAAAAAAATATCGTTCTCTATACAAAATTTCTCTATTTTCCCCGGATTTTTTTTTATATAGGAACAGGCCCCGTACCATGAGGTATTATAGTAATATTGTTTACGCTGTGTGACTGGGATAGCGCTAGATGAGTCTTATAACACTGCCACTGTCACACAGTGTAAATAACATTACTTTAAGGCATCAGTAGTACGGGGGCCTGGCCTCGCTTCCAGTTAACCCGAGAGCCTCTTAGACGGCTTAGCGTACTGTAGAAGCAGTAGCCGAGTCAACAGCTTAACGTGCCGTCTGAAACATGGAAAAGATGGAAATGTGTCACTTTCACAAACACGGTCACCCATCCAATGTCTGTCCACGCCTAGTGTTGTAACTTCGGTAATTGGTTGCGACGGACTATGAACGTCGTTTGCTTTACTTCTTCCAATATGCAAGGTAGAGGAGACCTAAATTACGTTAATTTATTAAGTCAAAGGGATATTGGCAACACACGACCAAGTATTTTATCCATTAGGTACCTATGAAGTTTCTGCTTCAGTTCTCTTCAAAAGTTTCGTCTACTCAACGCAAGTGAATTAACATGTTTAATGTACTTTGCGTTTTCACCTTCCGAAAAGCACTCGGCCTACAAAAACAGCAGAATTCGGCTTAAAAGGTTATTTCCGTATCACCCTGTATATTAAGTGCGCTCTGTGAATATACAACATAAGGCACTCGAACTCAAGGCAACTCGATATATTTACGGCACACGATTACTAAAGCACAATGCCCACGTCCGATATAGTCGTACGATTTAGTTTCTCTACAGCCAAAGGCGTCACGGCCTCCTCGTATTTATTTACGAGCGCCCTTTCCTGAACCAGCAACGTACGACGAGAAAAATTGCTGCTGTCTGTTCGTCTGTCACACTCCTTTGTTAGGGGTGTGACTGAAATAAAAAAGAGAGCGAGCAAGTTAATCGATGGCAGGAGAACTGAGCCCGAATAAGACCCTACGTCCTTTTTATTCCAATTTCGCAATGTTGGAAAAATATGACGATATTATTAGATGTTTGAATTATGAGGTCCGTCCGGCGGTCAAGTAGAAGGGTGGGACCGAAGAGAGTTTTTTTATATGTAGGATTTTGCTATCAGTGTTGGTATTTTTATATTAAACTGTACATAACGTGTTTCAAACATATCCATGTACGCTGGTTTACCCGTATTCCACGAACAACTGACCAGATCTATAGGCCAAATATAAAATAATAATATATTTCCATGTATCAAATATTTCGTCAAGGAAGATCTTTTTTTTTCTTTTTTTTTTACGCATTGACGTATTGAGAAAAAATATGAAAACGTTGTTATTCTCGTAAATCAACAGACATTTTGTAAGAATACTATCTCTTGTTTACTTGTGGGACCTGAATTACCATAATGCTGAGCAGCCCGTATGCCAACGTGGGAACATTCACGTGGGCAAACAATGGTGCCTATCGTAGCCTGTACAGGAAAACAAGCGAAGTTTCAAAAGATTAAGAACAGTTTGATGGTTTAAAATTCTTCGAAATTTCAACTCTGTAAATACATTACCTAACGACAATGCAACGAAAGATTAATACTTTCAAGTTTACCAAGTATTAAATCATCATCATCATCAGCCCATACTTGTCCACTGCTGGACATAGGCCTCCTCAATTGCACGCCACTGTGAACTGTTTTCGGCTTCTCGAATCCAGCTTTTGCCAGCCATCTTGCGTATATCATCAGTCCACCTTGCCTGAGGTCGTCCTACACTTGAGAACTTGTTTGACCCAACGGTCATCGGTTCTACGGCTAATATGGCCGGCCCACTGCCACTTCAGCTTGCTAAAACGATGAGCTATGCCCGATGACTTTGGTTCTCTGTCGGATCACTTCATTTCTGATTCGATCCTTCAGAGAAACAGTATATAATGTAATATACATATTATAAAGAGAAAAGATTTGATTTTTTGTTTGTTTGTTTGAATTGAATAGGCTCCGAAACTACTGGACATATAAGAAAAAATCTTTCATTATTGGAAAGCTGCATTACTCCTGAGTAACGTAGGCTATATAATTTTATTCCCAAACTCCCACGGGAAGTAAAAAACGCCAGTAACACCGCGCGGTACAGCTAGTAATATAATATACATAACCTCACCTTTTTGTTTGAACGAAAGGGAAAGAAAAAAATAACTAACTTGGGATCTTGAAGTGTTTATAACATAACCCACATTACGTTATGACTTGTATGAGAAAGAAAGTTGGAAACTTAATAGGCAGGTACAAATATAAGGGAAATATAAAGCGGTATTCAAAGTTTTTTTTATAAGAAAAAGGAAAATACGAAAAAAATAACACAGCTGGTACTGCTGCAACTTGTAAATATCAAACCAATACGAGTATTATGAATAAATTGTATATGCGACACACACTACCCATCTGCTGTACACTCGACCATTTATTGCTTTTTCTACAGCAGTACAGTCTGAAGGTCTTCAAGTCGAGCTTTGCGTTATGTACATAGTCTCTGAAAAGAGTCCCATTGGTACACGTCCAGTAGCAGGACTCGAGCCCGCGACGTCCGGGTTACAAGTCAAGTATCCGACCGTAACTTACTAACTAACGTACTTACATAACATTGTTTTTAAGGATCCCAAATGGGGTAAATAGGACTGTTCTTGACATGCCTTTTTGACTTTTTGACTTGAAACTGCAAAATGAAATTAGTCATTTTGTATGAATGCTTATTTTCTTAACACCGAAATAACAAACTATTGAGATTACAACTATTGAGAGAGATAAATATAAAAAATAAACAATTGAGAGGTACACTTTGTTTAGCAAGTGCCTCTGCCTACCCCGCAAGATTACACACGCAGCAACAATACACAGTGCAGTACAGTGTGAAGGTCTTCAAGTCGCGGGTGAATAGGTACGTAATGGACAAGTGTGCTCCATCGTAGACCACATCGCTGCTTAACATCAGGCAGGATAGTGGTCAAACGCTTGCAAACATAGTGATAAAAAAAGAACACGACAAATTGGAGGCTTTTCGATGCAAACAATCAAATATTTCCTCTTTACAATATTATAGTCGGCGCCAGCTAAGAAGTAAATTCTGACACAT
>SJJU01010220.1:0-10297 GCA_012932125.1 Conopomorpha cramerella | reverse complement strand
CGTCTTACATCAACCAATCACCAGGCAGTCTGTCCCTACGGCTTAAATCTTTATAAAAAACGAAACGGGTTTTAATGCTGTTTTGTTTAGTAGATAGTAATTCCTGAGGAGGGTTTATATACAGGGTGGCCAGGAAAATAAATTGTGGATCAAACGAAACAGGGTGATACATGGGGCAATTCTGAACCAAAAATACTATTACACCTGAGCAAAATAGAATAGAAATAAACTGTATTTTTATGAATTTCATAGAAAAATCTCGTTTTTTGGTGTAATTGACTTAAACCTTAAAAAAATATTAGTAAACTCAATGGGGAATTTTCAAACTCCAAAAGTTTCTTATCTAGGTGTCACTAGTAGATATCCAGGGGGGCTTCTGTCAGTTATATTTTAGTGCGTTTTTTATTATTTGTATGAGTTATTTAGACTTCAGACACTTATGTAACATAAACAATAAAAAAAAAATACTGTCGCCTTCAATACGGACTGCTTGAAGTAAGTAATTTCGTTGACATTTGTCCCCCTAATTCAACTAGCGTCATCTGTCAGAACTAAGAGAAACAGCCCTGAAGATTCCCCATTGCTTCTTTGTATTTTTTATTCCTAGGTAACGGAACTTCGATAAAAGTGTATTTTGTCATTGTCAACATACTCATTTGATACTAACGGCAAATTAAAAATGAAAAATAGAGGGGAATAAAATTTAAATACCAACTTTAACATTCCATACTCGGGAAAATGTACTGATGAGAAATGGGCCTTAATAAAAAAAATATGACGCTTTATTTTTGGTTCAGAATAGCTAGCTATCACACTGTTTCGTTTGATTCACGATTTTCCGGGTGACCCTGTATACATAATACGTGCGTATAATATCAGAGAAACACTGTCAATTATCTATATTGGCTAATCAGGTAGTTCACAATAACACATGTTTGACATGGGTTTATTGAAATACGGCTATACGGATAGGCTTAGACCAAATACAACTTGACTTTTAAGCCGCGCACCCTCAGTCTTTCTCTTTCTAAGCAATATGTATGGAAGATCTTCTGGATCCAAACTGTCATTTTGGTAGTAAAAGTGATAGTTCGGATCCAGAAGTACATGCAATACCCCACTAGGTAGTAAGGGATAGAAGATAAATGTCTCTTGCTCTTTCCCTCCTGCATATTTTTCGTATCATTGTCTCGTTTTATCCCAAACGTCATTGTTTTTGGTCTGAGGGGATAGAAAGACAGCGCAGACGGTTAGGTATATTTCAGACTTGTTATATTGTGAATGTTTAGCCGGTGGAAATATTGGATAACACTCTCGATACACAAGACATTATTATGATGCAGTACAAAACGTATTACCCAACTTATACACTTGAAATTCCACAATGTATACACTTTAAGTACGTAGGGGTAGGGTAAAAATATACCTATAGTAAAAATATACCTATAATATATTTTTTGTACATAGTAAAGTCAAGGAATAACGGAGTTAACACTTCCTGCTTTTGTAAAACCGAGATATTCTTATTTTAAAGAAGCAAATAACAACTAATTCCTCAATAAACAAATAATTCCCCCAAAATATCTCTATCTAGAATAGATAACCGTATCAAAATCCGTTGTGTACCTACATTCAAAGATCGAAATGTAGGGTTTATAAAGCCCTCAGACCAAAAACAACTACGTTTAGAATAAAACGAGACATCAATATGGACAACATGAAAGGTTAAATTTTATAAGAGAAAACATTTTCTGTCTCTTACTACGTAACAGAGTAATTCGGGATCCAAACTGTCAAATAGGTAAAAGTGACTTTGTTAGAGTTATTTTCTAATAAATTAATGTTGGATAAGAAAAAACTTTTCAAACACAATGATTTTTTGTTATATGCAATGGCAACACCGTCCGGGGCGTGAAATGTCCGGCGCCGGCGCGA
The DNA here is from genome assembly GCA_012932125.1 of Conopomorpha cramerella. Taxonomy (NCBI): domain Eukaryota; kingdom Metazoa; phylum Arthropoda; class Insecta; order Lepidoptera; family Gracillariidae; genus Conopomorpha; species Conopomorpha cramerella. The sequence continues at coordinate 8,362 of SJJU01010220.1, read as the reverse complement.
AGTGCGATGAGGAGTCCAAGACAGACAGCCATATTGAATTTTATAAATTTTGATACCTTGTCAATGCTGCTGGTGCGAAGAAGTTACATTTTTTGGACAGCGTTAATCGGATTTGTTACGGAAATAGTTAGTTACCTTTGGTCCAGTTATTGCAAATATTCGTTTCCTGTAATAAAAAACATGAGTAATAAATCTGGAATGTTCAACGACGAAATATTTGACTACATTCGTGTCAGCGAAGATGAAGACGATAACAACGCAGTAGAAATACCATGTGAAGAAGATGGTACTTTGCTGCTAACCACACTCGTGGCTCAGTTTCCAGGAGCATCTGGACTAAAATATCGGCACCCAGATACGAAATCCGTACGAGGTATACGCTTGAGTGATGGCAGGTTGCACCCGCCAACCGATTCTGGCTGGGGGAAGGTTCTGTACGTATGTGTGTTCCCCAAAGAGAATAAACGTAAAATGGAAGATTTGTCTCCCGAGAATTCAGCAGCTAAAACCAAACGTTTTGAAAAGAAGCTGACATGTTCCGACCTAATTTGTCTAGGTCTTCCTTGGAAAGCTACAGAGGAATCTATCAAACAGTACTTTGAGCAATTTGGAGAAGTTGTCATGGTACAACTAAAAAGAGATGCTAGTGGTACTTTTAAAGGCTTTGGTTTTATTCGTTTTGCGACCTACGCATCACAAATGAGAGCTCTTGCTCAGCGACATAATATTGATGGAAGATGGGTTGATGTCCGAATTCCTAATTCTAAGGAAGGTGTTGTGCCTCAAATGCCTTGTAAAGTATTTGTGGGAAGATGTACTGAGGATATGACTGCAGATGATTTGAGAGATTACTTTTCTAAATTTGGCGAGGTTACAGATGTATTTGTGCCACGTCCTTTCAGAGCATTTGGATTTGTCACCTTTTTGGACCCAGAAGTTGCACAAAGCCTATGTGGTGAAGATCATGTTATTAAAGGTGCATCTGTGTCAGTATCTAGTGCTGCCCCAAAAATAAAATCAAAGAATCCAAATTGGAAAGGTGATTCCTATAACTCCCAAGGCAACTGGGATGGAAATAGAGGTTCATCTGGGGGTTCTAATACATCCGGAGGAGGAAGTGGTAATATAGACTCACTGAATATGCAAAACTTAGGTATTAATCCCAATGGAGGACCCCCACCAAACTTTAATTTACCTATTAGTTTAGTTGCTGCTGCTCTGAACCAAGCTGGATGGGGAGGATTTCTTGGCCCAAATAATGGTGGGCCAAACAACTGGCAAGGTGGGCCACCACAAGGCAGTGGAAAGAATTGGAATGGCAATCAAAATTGGAATCAAAATGGACCACCTCCATCATGGAATCAAGGTGGTAGTGGTCAAGGTTGGAATGGAAAAGGCAGTGGTAATTGGAATCAAGGAAGCTGGGGTTCAAACCAAAACTGGAGTGGCAATGGGAATGGTTCCACTGCCCCAAGTGGTTCCGGTGGAAACAGCTGGAATAACAAACAACAGACATGATTTAGCTTTGGCCAGGTGAGATGTCAAGCAAATTGTTGTCAACAATAATTGCACTCTTATTTCAAATCTTTATGATGAAATTTACCTTGAGTAAATAACTTACACAATTATACTAGTATATTTTAGAAAGTGATTATTTTGTTCTGTATGGTGAGGTATGTTTTATGTTCTATGATTTTTAGAATGAAACTCAGGTCTTTATTAGATTTTAAGTTGACTGTGCTTAGTGTGTTATGTGGTTGATCAAATAAATGAGTATGCTATATCTGTGACGGATGTTTTTATTGTAAACTGGACAAAAAGTGCTTCATGGGTGATATTGTAATTCTGTATGAAAATGAGTGATTGTCAGAATAACTCTACTCATTGTTGATTTACTTTATGATGAAAGTGGATCAGGATGCAATCTTTGTCTACATTTGGGTGATGAGCAATCTGATTGGGTCTCAATGCAAGTTCATGACAGAAGCATCAAGTGGCGGCAGAATTGTGAAGAACTGCAGTCAAAGGTCTAAGAATTGGGTATGACTTTTTTTATTTATGATTGATTATTGTTTTTTTATAACAACTGAAAGTGGGTGTGAAACTTTAGTATGTGGTACTATATGTATGACTCATACACCATCCACCTTCCGTTTAATTTATAAAAAAGTGCAAAAAGAATGAAAAAAGATTTCTTATGTGTGATTAATTGCCATTTTGCTGTATGGGAGAAAATAATACAAATTTCTGTTAAAATCCATCATTCCATCAAATATTACTTATACTAAATGTTAGGTGTGTGATACAACTACAATAGCTCTGTCCACCTCACTTGGTACATGGATGTGAAGTTTATGTACAGTAAAAAACCGGTCACTGATCTATATATCTGGACTTAAAGATCTTATTTAATATTTGTAGCACTCAATATCTTTTTGTGTCTATGCTATTGTTGATCCTTTCTAAAATTATTTCATTCATATCTAATATTGATTAGAGTTCATATACTTCAGGTCTCACATAAACAAATAACACTCATATAAGTTGTCTAAAATTATATTCCAATTTTACAGATCCGAAAAGAATTCAATTGAATATGCTTCTTTGGTGGAGCCTCTATGATATTCTCCTTTGGAGAGAGGTAAGTAATAGACAACGCAACATTTTTTACAATCACCACGGGTCAAATCCCGATCCCGAAAATGGGGACTCTAGAGCCAAGTTAACATGCCATTTCACCCAACACCTGCCAGAAATCAGTACTGGGATTGCTCTTAGACTGCTTAAAAATGGAAAAGCTCCAGGAGAGGAGGCTGGAGATAAACCCATTTTAAGAGAGCTCCAAAAGCTATTTAATGCTGTCCTGTTCGAAGGGAGAACTCCTATTCTGACCTATTTTCCTTATAAGTCACATCAGCTGTTTTCAAGATGTTTTCTAGAGTGACCCATCTTGCATCAAAGATTTTTAAAAATTCAACCATTCCGGCACCGTGGACCACATCCACACAGTGCGGTGGATCATAGAGAAGGCGGAAGAGTATAATCTGTCCCTGTGTCTAGCTTTCGGGGTCTAAGAGAAGGCCTTTGACTTGATTGAGATTTGGTTTGTTCTGGAGTCTCTGCATCGTCGCCAAGTTGAAAGTACTCAACTCGGTACCCCAATCATTTTTTTTTTAGTTTGGGTCATCATTTTCAATATCTTCCATTACCGAATCTAAATTGCTCTCAGACGAGTCGCTGTCAGAGCCCTCATTTACATTTATTATTATGCTGTCAACATGATCATCTAACAAATTTTCATTACGTCGATACTGATTCTCAAATTTTATAGCATGGTCACAAACATTTTTCCAATCTGGACTAATTCAAGCCACTTTTTCCATAACTAATCGTTTCACGGTAGACATATTCATATCAACGTTTCTTTGTGAAACTTTGTGAGTGGTATGGGGGTAATCTTAAAACAGTGTGTCCATATTGGTTAAGAATTTTGTCAATTGGATATTCAACAAATTGATGTTTATGTTGACGAATAATTTCATATAACTGTAATTTAGTCAAGGATGTGTCAAAGTAAATGTCATGTTTCAGTAGCAAGTTTATCATATCCTGTTTGAGAGAGTTAGAATTTAGTGGTTTTTCCAAGTATTTGTTATGGTACGCAGCATTATCTACAACAAGTACGGAATGTGGAGCTAAGATAGGAATAAGTTGATTTCGCAGGCATTTTTCATAATTTTCACTATACATAGCGTTATGATAATCTCCACTTTTATCAGTGGATTGATACATCAACAACGCTCGTTGAATAAAACCTTTTGCACTACCAGCATGCACTATAATAAGCCGATGTCCTTTCGAAATCAACTGTATAACTCCTTTATCTGAAGAATCAATCCAGCATTTTCCTTTTAAATGAGGTGTGAATATATGTTTCATCCATGCCTTAATTGTTGGAACTTGTTTATAGATCAAATGAAAATTGTAAACCATTCTGCGAATGACTCCGTAATCGAAATCATCGAGGATAAGGCAACATTTTTTTGTTTAGTCATTCGTATCGGTCTTAAATAAATAAAAAAAGGTCGGCCATTCTCACACGAGGCTACTCATTTACTACGCAACTGCAACGCAACCCTCAGGTCATCTACTGGTATGCTACTACCCCTATGAAGGCAAACTCCGCACACGACGCTATCCATATAAATCGCAAATTTCATCAATTTATCAATTTTTTTCCGATGTCTGACCATGCTTTCTCTGTTTTATCCTTCCTGACATAGTCAGGATCCTTATAGTTATGCGTTTGCCTTTTACAAATGTTTTTGGCATGCTGATAAGCTTTTATTTTCAAATTTTGATAAAATATAAATATGTAAGTTACTAATATGTCCTTATCACCCTCTGTATACCTATATTTTATGCTTCGACGCGACCTGCCCCTTCGCTGGTTAGAGCCACTGACGTTTCAGCAGAAGGTTCTTTGATAAGAGATAGCAGTATAAAACGAACATAGCCCACGGGCTCTTTCTTAAGCACGAAGTCTCATAATTATTCACTAGGATTCTACACTCGCACGACTCTTTTTGAGGAGCTTGATTGAGGAACTTGATGCTGAAAAACTCGAATTATTATAGGATAAAACATTAACTAGCTCTACCACTTTCTTTCTTCTTCTAATTTCGGGTTATGTATTCGGGATTTCAGTAAAGTCGGCGAAGCTATTATTTAACTCTTGTATGATGCACGGTATACGAAAAGGCCATGTACTGAATATTTCATTAGAGTGGACAATTTGAAGATTAATAACCAAGGCATTTTAAAAAGCAACAAGTGAATGGCTCCGACAGTTGTCTATCTATACTAAAGAATGGTGTTACTATGTTTATTAATGTTAATACTTTTTTTTTCAGACTGGGGCCTCTGAGACCTATCGTTGTTTTGAAGAAGAAGCTCTTGTAATTTTCAACAAGATTGTGGTGTGATGCTGAAAATAATGAAATGTGTATATGTTGTGAATAAATTTCACATTTTACATTAAATATTGGTACATAATATTGTGTTTTTTTTTTCATTTGAAAGGACAGCAGGTTCAATGATGCCTCATTATTTTATTCTTATGCAGAGATAATGTACCCCGGTGGCAATTAAGGCCCACCTAAAAAAAATTACTTTAAATCTGAGTATTATGTGTATAGGACATCAAAAACATATTGTTTACATAGCTTCTTTAATTTGCTGTGATAAATTGTGAGAAACAATTAAGTAAAGCATATTTTTTTAAGTGAAAATACACAATTTAAAAACTCTTCTCAGGGGCCTTATTATACTACGGTAGTATATTAAAGCCCATATAGAAATTTCCTTTATTTATACAGTAAATCGTCCTAAATTTACCTAAAAATAAGTTAAAATAAAAGTCAATTGTTATTTTTTTACTTATTTATTTATTTTCCTTAATTTATTTAACGTGGGCCTCATTGCCCTCTCAATATTAATCAAAAATAATTTAGTTTCAAGAAGGAAGGTTCTCTTAACTAAGGTACTTAGTACAATCACAACATGTTCTTTGTCTTTGAAAACTTAAATTATCAGTTCTTTTCTTATTTAACAAAACTATGTAATACTTTTATATTATTTTTTTTACAATGGGCCTTATTATCCTCATGCACGTTTTTACAAAATAACCTAATAAACCTACAAAAACTTTATCTGGTTAGCAAAATCCATATCCATTGTATCGTACGAGATATACTTAAGATAATAAATATAGCGTCATTAATCAATTATTCAAAAAAAAAGTAAAATACTTACAGTTTCTTGTCATGAAATTTATAAAATTGCACAGTAGCCAGTCACTTCATCAACGCATCGCACGCCACTGGCAAGATAGCGGCGCTAGCGACTGCGGACCAATACGAAAACATTCACACCGACATTGTCCACGTGTGCGTAAACAGTGAAGTGTCACAGAAATGTTTTTGAACGAAATTTGAAATGTGGGCCTTATTACCCCTTGGGCCTTATTTACCTCAGGTACCTCCTTAGGTGAACCTACATAGATGAACTGTAAAATTACTTTATAGTCTTGAACCGCGTATTCACGTTTAGTCCCATTTCGTAGCCGGATTTCTTATTTGTTAATAGTTGAATTGACCACGTGTAGACGATTGCACGATTTAAATCATATTTCATTAACCAGCTAGATTGTCAAAAAAATTGCGAAGGGTCGCGCTATTTTAAGCCAGTGGTAATAGTGAGTAAGTAGGTAATATAATAGTAGGTAGTGAGAGTCCCACCCAACCCTTTCTCCTCTATAACGTTTTTTCTAAATACTTTGTAACATACCTACACTGTGACATTTACGTCGGTAATCAACGAAGGGGTGTGGACATAGCCATAGGATCACAACAACGACCCTAGTTAGTAATCTATTAGAATATTGCTAGTGACCGACCGAAACATGTAATTTTGCCGAAACCGAAGGTACGGTTTGATTGTAGTTTCGGCCGATACCGAAACCGAACCTTTTATAAAAGAAAGACGAAAAAATGTTAGTAAGCCCGTTTTTTTTTTTAAAATTAATATCTTGCCGACGACGTTTCTAATTTCAAAGATTTATCACAATGCAGCACAGGTTACAGAGGGTCTGTTTGAAATTTTAACTACCATATAAATTGAAAATAATACATTATTTATTTGTAACACAAAGTTAGCGATTTTTTAATGGTGGTATAAAATAAAACTGCTTCATCTAGCAAATTACCTCGCCTATCAGTATATACCTACGTATTTGTCCAGCAGCGCTAAGCAACTGTTCGCTAGGTACACTTGTCGGTGGTGGTGACAGGTATTTTAGAACAGCATTTCGTAATAAAGGATATGGGCTGGGGTTCCAATAAGACTAAATATCAGCATTACGCTGTAACAAGGGTTCTGATAAGTAACATTGTAGTCTGTCTGAGTGTCGCTGTTGGGTCAAGATTTTCATCGGTGTGCATCTGCTCGATAGTTGACTGGTCGTGTGTATCCCAAAAATATTCTCTATTTGGCTATGGATATTTTGACTTTCAGATAACAATATCGCATTTATGTCGTTCTCTTGCTCAGTGAGTATTTTTGTTGTAGGTACTTACCTTGCCAGAAAATTAACGATTTCATTTGTGGCAATGTTAACTTCGTCTGTGGATATATAGAGGTATATTTGGATTTAAACCTTGGATCAAGTAAAGTTAGCCATTAGTAAGAGATGTCCTTTTACAAAAGAAAATCTATTATTTAGAGATTCTAGGAGAGTACCTTCATATTTATGCACGCTTCCCAACCCTAGCAACCTAGTGTCGTATAAGGAGCCCTGTATACGACTTTAGGTGGTATAAATATTGAATAAGCGCTACCTAATATACAAAGTATGCTATAATAGCATCAACTATAGCTGTTTTGCATTATTTACTAATGTGTGGTATAAATATGTCGTATACACGTTTACTCTACATCCTTATAGCACAATTATTCGGCAACCGTATAATGGTGTCTATTCGTCTTCTATTCAACACCTAATGCTATAAAAGCGCTATAAGTGCATTTAATTGGCCAATTGTCTCTATAAGTCGCTGCTAAACAGCCATTATTCAATATTCCGTTTAAAAAACTTACTTATGGAATAATAGCCGCCCGGTGTCTATTAAGTTTTGTGGTATTGTTTACATGATTATTAATCGACTAGCTGTACAACAGTGTTCATATTTCTACTACTCTCTTGGATTTGTATCTGAATGCTATTATAGAACATTTAATCCACTATTAGTGCAGTAAAAGATTTTTCTTTGCCTAACGTGATAAAATCTTTTTCACGTAATTGTTTCAAAATGGATTACAATAAATGGAAGAAAATGAAGCGCAGTGGTGGTTATCGAAGAAAAATAAGGCAAAAGCTAGATAAAATTCAAAGAATGTCTAAGCAGAAATATCAAACTTCTGAAATTCCGACAAGTGCGCCATCAACAAGCCGCAGTGGTTCCGTACAATTATACGTGGAAAACAAATCACGAACGTTACCGATGTGTTTGACACTCCCATTCAATCTTCTTTTTTAAACATAGTAAAAAGTGCAAATATAAATATGAATCTGCCTACAACTGAGTATACAATAAATCAAGTCAAGTGCAAACTATTTTCTGCCTGCTATAACTCGACTACTTATTTTACGCCTTTGCTGCACACAATATAAATACTTACCAGTTATAAGGACAGCACCTTTAATACTAGCATCGGAAATGCTTAGCTTCCTCGGCGCTTTTAATACCTGCTTTTAAATAAATAAATAAATAAATAATTAGAAAATCTTTCGCGAAGAGTATTT
>SJJU01010219.1:0-10936 GCA_012932125.1 Conopomorpha cramerella | reverse complement strand
AAATCAGACAACGAGATATATTTACTTATATACAGTTTTTTTTCATTTAAATATATACTTATATAAATAAAACTGTACTGTAATAGATTTAGGTATGTATGGTAAGTTAAATTTATTAACGATCAAGGATATTCAAGATAAAAAATAAATAAAAAATACACTTCACGCCTTTAATCCCAATTTAATATTCAAGATAACACACAATAATCGATGTAAAAGACAGTAATAGATTTAAGGACAATACTCTCTATCACAAGGACTCTTTTCTCTCGTATAGTACTTTTGTCCTGATAGTAGGTACTGCAGAAACGTACACATCCATATAAAATAAAATTATTATTACACACATCAAAAGTGTCTAGCGATCAAGTGCATTTTAGAAGATTGCAATCAAGAATATATTTTACAAAAACTGAATTCATTCATAATTTATTCAAATTGTGGCGACAAGTCATTGATACAGGCATGGGGAATTAGGTAGGAGACCAATCCAGACGATTAGGTTTGATTTAAATAAATTAGATTTTTTTAGAGCTAAAAATGTTCTTGATCCCTAGACACTTTTGATGTGTGTACAATATGTTGATTTAGTAAAGGTACCCAATCGACAGGCATCATAGTCACCCTATTCCAGCAAGTACGGCCCCATATCACCTGCCCTCTTAAAAATTATAAAATATCGTATTTTTAATGATCGGGCCTTTTCAATTTCGTCTTTATGCCTTATATCGGCGTGACATCAACCGTAATCAGGTAATATTTATACTTGTTTCCCGCTATTTTATTGTTTTCGGCTCTGGGTTCTATTTATGTTCGTCCTTGTTGTGTTTGAAATAAAAAAAAAAACATTTACAACCATGTAATAGGTCGATTTAGTGATAATTTTTTTAGTGATAAGTTTTTTTTATTGTAAGTAGGTATTTAATTTGTAACATCTACTATGGCATTATAGTAATGCAATAAAGTTATTTAGTAGGAGGTTTGGAGAGGTGAAGTTGACGCTGTTTGTCACAATTTGGATGTACTTAGCTATTCTGTATTATCGAAAATTATTATCGAAACATGTCGGTATAACATAAATGCATAAATGTTCATTTTAAAAGTTTTATTGCTGTTTATATTCTTTATCTTAGACCCATTAAACACACATCATAAATGTTTAAAGACACTGTGGCCTATATATTTGTTTATATTTATACATGCAACTATTAGGTAGATATTGAATTAGTATAATTGCATTGTATATATTCATAGTATGCTGTAAACATACTGTATTATTAAATTATTGAAGACTAATGGACGCCCCGTGATTTCATTCGCGTAGTTTAGTTGTACCTGCATCCCAAATTTCAAGTGCCTAAGTTTAGCCGTTTGGGCTGTGCGTGGATATGTCAGTCAGCCAGTCAGTCAGTTTTTCCTTTTATATATTTAAGATTATAAAAACCTGTGGTAAAATTATGCGTAAGCGAAATTTAACAGTTCCTAAGTTTTATTGACCAACTGAAAGCCAATTATGTATGTGCTCCTTCTTAAGGTTAGGTAGGAAATACTGCCCTGCTTAAGAGTTAAAAGAATACTTAAAAAAATACGCTTCATCATACTTTGTCTCTTTCATACAAATACGATGAGTTGGAACAAAAGTTACGTGCTATCTGTAAACATCTATTGAAGGGTTCTCTAATAATTTATACAAGTTTCGAGAGAATACCGCTCTTAGTACCGTCTTACTACTGGGCACTTAGATATATCAGGCAGAATGGTCACATTTTACCTAAGTCAAGTGAACAGTATTTACCTGTTATAAAACTATAGATATAGGATAATCCCACCAACACCCAAGCCCTACCTGCCTCTCGGCGTACGGCGGCTCTTTTCAACGCACTGATATAAAACTGTCTAAATACTACATAAATAAATCATAATTTACCAAGGAAGTTTCTGAAGCATCATCATCATTATCATCAGCGGCATGGCGTCCACTGGTGAACGAGGACCTCCCCATTGATTTCCATGATCATTTGGAGGGAAATACCAATAATCGCCACACTTTGCAGGCGGGTTGGCGATCGCAGTAGTGTTGTGGTTTAACTCAATGATTTCGATTATTTTGTTTCGATTCATTTCTAGAGATAATACTTAGGTACTTTGATAGGTTTCTTTGTAATGGAGGCGGCACTACTACATAACATTCCTTCACATCTACGTCACCTAATAGGACTAGGACATAACGTAACCGCGACTGTAGCTACGGAGAAATCTTGATCTCATTATAATAGATGTTGAAAGTACACACTATCAAAGAAGTCATCAAGCTCTCAACCGAGAAAAAACTAAAGCAAAACTGTTTATTCACATTAAAATACACTCAACGTAAAGTAAATATAACAGTTTTTATTCACTTTTAATGTCTTAATTTAAAAAAGCAAGTCGGGTTCGTTACAACGCTCATAATATCTCAAGAATCACTGAATGGTTTTTTTAATGAAACTCACTTCTACTGCTCATACTTCAGAGTATCAGTGTGCAGTGATTTTTGACCGACTTAAGAAAAGAGTAGGTTTTCAATTCGTCGGTTTTTATGTTTGGATACCTCAAGACTTTTGAGTGGGTATTTGAAGAATTATTTTAATATTTCAAAGGTGATGCTTCGCGTTTGGTCCTATTTAAATTTGGTTCAGATCCGAAAATGGCATCTATGAGAAAACCACACATCCATCTGTATTTTTTTCTGGTTGAAGTAGATTACTTTTTCTTTAAAATTATTTCCCACATTTTCACTAGGAACGGGTTTTGAACAATTGTCCAGAGGTCTATCTATCCCTCAAGGAGCACACTATACAATAACAATTAAAATGCTAACTTTAACAACTGTTTAAACACAGTTTATACTCGAAAGTAAAATTTTCACTAGGAATGGGTTTCGAACAATTGGCCAGAGATCTATCTACCCCTCAAGCAGCACACTACACAATAACTATTAAAATGCTAACTTTAACAGCTGTTTAAACACAGTTTATACTCGAAAGTAAAATTTAGTGCCAATAAAAAAAAACTGGTCGATCTTATGCGACGAAAAATAAAAAAGGTAAAATGTCGCCGATTTAATTTGTCGTAAAGTCATTAAGCACCGTAGATATTGCGTTCGCGACGCAAGACAATCGTTTACATAAATACATACGTGTACAACTACTTATACCGTATTATGCAAATATGTTCGCTATTTAAGATATTCACGTCCGATCCCATTATGTTAAGCCAACCAAGAAACAACATTCCCTCGTCGTTGAGAGAAAAAAAAACATACACAGAAATTATTTTTATGTTAATTTCATCTGTATCGTGTGGAAATTACTGACGTCGGTGATTGCGGTGGAAATAATATCTTGATTGCGCGGGTTTTATGGTCACCCTAGCGCATGTAATATTTAGGTACGTATTATCTATGTAGGTAGGTGAACAGTGTATTCACCTTTTACCGATTATGTTGTAAACGGTAATGTACTTAATAATATAATTAGCTACAGAAAAGTTGCGTAATATATCGTACCTTCGGTAAGACAAGGGCATGACTGTAAACATTTGAGAAAATGTCATAAATATGCCCAAACGTAGTACCCTGGAGAGAAGAGCGTCTGTGGTCCAGTTGGTCGGATACTTGACTTGTGGGGTTCGAGCCCGGCTACTGGGCGTGTACCAATGGGACTCTTTTTCAGAGCCTATGTACGCAACGCAACGCTCGTACGGTGAAGGACAACATCGTGATGAAACCGCACACCACAAGGTGTGTGAACCCTATAACGGCGATGGGCTCACCCCCTGTCACGTTGGGTTAAATACGCTTGGTGAACTGTGGGCACTTGGGATTTTAGGATTAAAAGCTGCCTACCCCGCTTTGGGATTAAAAGGCGTGAAGTGTATTTTTTTTTATTTATCCCTGGAGAGACTATAATTCTCTATATAAAATTATATTTTTAAATATGATTTAGTAAGAAATCTTAAAATGACTCCTGTAAAATTACAAAACGTGCAGTTATGCCCTTGTCTTAACGAAAGTGCGATATGTGAAAACTTGTACTTACGTTTGTTAAGTTATTGTTTAATTAAAATAAAACAAGGTGTAAGTTTTCATTCTAATAAATGAATAAAAAAATATGTAATTGAGTGGTGTAATGTTTTTTGAAACGCCAGCATTTTGACAAACCTCTTTTAACAAAAATGTTTGAAGTAGACAAGCGGTCTTACTTATTATTTAGTGTCATCAAAACGAATATAGTAATTTCTCGTCCACCCATACATTGGTCTAATGTGTACAGCTACTGCACATACATCATACAGAACAGGGCGGTAATCAAACTACCCAACCTCATATTTCTTTCATACATCTCATCAGAAGTAAATCAACGCAGATAACAACTAGGTACGTGCTGTGGTCAAGTTAAAATATACATTTTGAGCCAGCATTTTATGTATTTTCTTAGGTAATTTAGCTCAATAATGCATCGTTAGGTTTTAAGTGTACAAAGCTAGGTTCATCTTAGTATGTCCAATGACAACATTAGCACTGTCTTTGATGATGATTCACATTCTTTTGCTTTTTCCGACAGTTTAAGGTATACAGATTAAGATTTACTTGACACCTGCGTCGTATGTTATGTATTACGCGATATAGTATATATATATATATATGTACAGTGTGTTACCGGCATAGGGGCTTTTTTTGAACTGGTGATAATCTATATACAGGTGTTCCACGGCCATTCCACATGGAGGGAAAGTACCTTAAATATTGTACATAGAACATTTTACTGAAAGAAGACGTTATTTTAATTTCAAAAACAATTTTAATTGCATTCATATATTTTTGAATAATTACACGTTTGAACCGGGAGTAGAACCCGCTACACGAGAAAAACATCACCTGTAGCTTTATCATATCGATCGAAAGGGTTCATCAGAAGAATTATTTTTTGCTAAGTAACATAGGGTCAGAAATAAAACGAAGATCATGAATATATAATAAAGTCCATCAAGTAGTGCACACACGATAATTGCAGTTACATTGATGTAGGAAATGAGACAAACTGATTCGTAGTGTGTTTTTCATTTTAATGCGAAGGAAGCGATAGCGTAAGAAATAAACACGTAACTTTGTATGTTTCCTGTAATCATTACACCTAGGTAGTGTTTATATTATACAGTGCTGTGGTCGCCAATGTAATGCGGTTGTGTGTGTGTTTGTGTGTGTGTGTGTGTGTGTGTGTGTATGTGTGTTGCCTAAATATATACATACTAGTGGCGAAGCTAGGGCGTAAGCCGGTAGTACAAGACAAGCCTATGCCAGGCACATTAACAAATATTTTCAAGGAAATTAAGTAGGTGTGAAAGTGGGGTATCAAATGAAAGGGCAAGACAGGAATATTTAAAATCGGGGATAATTTTATATCGGAATAGAAAGGTATTCATGAATATAATGTACTAAAAGCTAAAAAATAAAATTTGTTGGGTTCTAGTCATTGGGTATTGATCAAATATAAAAATAAAATCGTGGGAGGTATTAGTTATGTATGCTATTTAAGCCTTCTGTATTGGATCCCACATAGTAATTAAACTAAAGACGGTAGGTATAGAAATAAGAGGAAAATATATATATATATGCGCTGCATTGCAATGCATACATATGTTTTTTTTTTTACTTCCCTAATCTAAATAGTGGGAGACAGCATTATTACGAACGAGGCACAAATTGCCTTTTGGGAGAGCACCACGGGTGAATGCGGAGGACTAAACCTAGCGGGGCTGAAATTGTTACATGTCAATTTTTAGCTATGTACACTTATATTTTTTCTAATTGTGGGTGGTATGCAGTACCACCCAATGCTTCAGTAAAGGCACATCCCATCTGTCCACAAACACGCTCAGGAGCCTGTTGGAGCCGGCACGCAGTCGGGACAATAAGGATGCATATACTTTTAATACAATACCTGTAAAATAGGAAGGCTACCTAATCATCATTATAATCAGTCTATATTGCTAGCCCTGGAGGAATCAAATCAATTTAAAAACGTAAATCTTTGTTTATACATTGTATAATATACGGGGATGAGGTGTGACCGTGCGGTAAAGTGGCGCAAGCGCAGGTAGGTTCGAATATACACTGCGAGATGGCGCCACTAGCGCCACATTAGGGTTGTCACGCATTGTATAGATACAAGGTCAAATTAAAAATGTTAACGAACCTCGATAAAATCAGTCTAAATAACTCATCCCAAGAAATGTGTTTTTTCTATGTCAAAATCGAAAAATTATGTCTTTTACCATATTTAAGATTAAACTTGAGTTAGGGTGCAATGGAGCTGACATTGTTATGCTAATGTACAGAAGTTCCTAAAATAATAAAGATTAAAAAAATAATAATCGAAAAACGAAATTACGTCGCGTCGTAGCAACCTTGCGGCGATGTCGAAAAAAAAATAAATAAAAAGATAAATACTAAGGACGTGTAGAATGTTTAGTAAGTATTGTGTACATTGCGTGAAAAAAAATACGTTTTTTTAACGTTAGCCGGTAAACTAGTTTAAAGGAAATAACTATTTAAACTATTACAATTTACTAATATTATATTTATATACACACAAGACCTGGAAATCATTTTTCAATCGTTCCTTGAGCAGGCATAACTTTCTAATCATCAGGCCTTGACTCTCCTCTGAGTTAGAAACTATTAGTTCAAGAAAATTAATGAAAAATATATTATATAGGTATATTTAATGACTAGCCGACCCGGCAAAAGTTGTTGTGCCAAAATACATTATTAACACATCAAAAGTGTCTTGGGATCAAGAACATTTTTAGCTCTAAAAAAATCTAATTTATTTAAATCAAATCTAATCTTCTGGATTAGTCTCTTACCTAATTCCTCATGCCTGTATCCAATGACTTATCACCACATTTTGAATAAATTACGAATGAATTCAGTTTTTGTAAAATATATTCTTGATTGCAATTTCCTAAATTGTACGTAATCCTTAAACACTTTTGATGTGTGCATAAATCTTCGTCAAGAATCACTACTTGAAAATCAGTACTTAAAATAAGTACAATAAAGACGGCCGGGAGATGATCTTGTTTTATACTATGTAACTATTGATGTATTGAAGCTAAAGACAAAGTTTTGGGTAGCCATTTGAGTAATATATAATGTTCTGTTTATAATAATGATTTATGTAAATCTTCGTCAAGAATCATTGCATCTATTACAGAAAACCGCATCCAAATCCGTAGTTTTAAAGATGAAAACGAAGAAGAAACAGCCATTGAGAGGCGGCTTTGTTTTATGTTTTGTGTTGATTATTCCCGGTTCTTCTAGCTTACAGAATAAATAACCGGGAATGCGTTGAGTTGACTGAAATAAATAGATTATCACGTTGGTTTCAGTTCGCTTGATTAACCGTACGCATTTCCTTAGCCTATGCCTACCCCGCATAGGGTAGGCTAGTGGGATAGGCACTTCTTAGTGTATTATATTTTTGATAAAATTAGGGATCCTTAACTGTTATTGATTGTTACTCAAGGCCCTAAGTGTAAAAACTAAAAATACGCGGACGAAATCGCGGAGCGTCATTAGTATTAAAAAAGTCGACAACCCCGACCATGACCGTTTAATAACCTTTCGATAAACGCATTAATTAGTTCACGAACTTACCCTCGAGAGGTAAAAACGAAAGGGTCCAAATTATTCCGTGCTACGGTTAATTGGAAATTTAAAGTAAACAAAAAAACAACTACAATAAAAATTGGTATTTTCAACGATCTAATTTGTCCGTATACGTCACGTAGTCTGTATGACTCGAGGGGATTTTTTTTTGAGGAAAGGAAAAAAGGTTAAGGCCATTAATATGTCTAGTTTACAAGTTACATGTTTGTCACTGTCTAATTATAAATGGAAGTAAATTTTTCTTGTACAATTTTTCCGCACCATTGAAGGTGTACTGTACGTGAGATGAGTGGGATAAGAGTACTGTACGTGCGAATGGGAACCGATGACCGTTGGGGCAAACGAGTTCTCCAGTGGGGACCGCGTCTCGGCAAACGCAGTGTGGGACGCCCTCAGGCAAGGTAGACTGATGATATACGCAAGATGTCTGGCAGAAGCTGGATGCGAGAAGCCGAAAATAGATCACAATGGCGTGCAATTGGAGAGGCATATGTCCAGCAGTGGACAAGTATGGGCTGATGATGATGACGTACGTTGAACGGAATAAGATGGGTATCTTACGAATATTCACTTAGTAGTGTTAAGGGGAACACAGAAAATTATTTTTCACATTTACCTACGACACAAAATAAAATAAATACGGTAAAAAGAAATCCCCACAATGATAGAGATGAATGGCGAAAAGAAACGTGTTGCGCCGACCCCACCTAGTGTGGGATAAGGGCAGGAAAATGATGATGGTAAAAAGAAATCCCCACGACACTACCGGTAAGTAGTGCGGCTTAGTAGTGTCGTGGGTAAGGAGGGATACTGATACACATGTTCGTCAATGGCATGCTTCTAGGGCGTTCCCGTAATCGGTATTACGAACTGCAGATTTGTATGCCGTGTGGTGACGGCGAATAGAGTATGTACTCTATTCGCCGTCAAAAGGTGGTGACACATGTGTGTCACCACCCCACCCAACTTTTCTCGTCTTAGGGGTCGCAAGAGGCGACCGAGGGAACTCTCCAGCGGACGGGCAGCAGTGCTCTCTGTGAGTTAATCCGCAACATCACTGCGATCGCCGACCCGCCTGCCAAGCGTACCGAGTATTGGCATTACCATCCTGCGACTGATGAGGAAAGATTTGTCAATGGGATAATTTTTAGCGCCCTTGTTATGACAGTTCAAGTCTAGCAGCTAGCGCCTTTATAGCGACCTAAAACGTGGCGTCAAGACATACACCACATAACTACATCTATATAAATAAAAGAAAGTCGTGTTAATTACATTATTATTTATAACTCAAGAACGGCTGAACCGATTTGGTTGAAAATTGGTGGGGAGGTAGCTTAGAACCGAGAGACGGATGAGATACTTTTTACCCCGATACTGTTGGTCGCGTCGCTATATAGAGGGTGTTATAGTTTGTATGAGATACTGAAACTACGCGAATGAAATCGGGATGCGTCCGCTAGTTACAGTATAAAACAAAGTCACCTCCCGCTGTCTAGCCCCATGTATGCTTATATCTTTGAAACTACGCAACGGATTTGAATTCGGTTTCTTTTAACAGACACAGTGACTCCAGAGGAATGTTTCTATGTATTACATGCACACAGTAGAGAGATACCTGCATAGTGTCAGCATTGCAATTGTACGAAGCCGCGAATCAAATTATCTAAAAAATGATGAAGCGGACTAATTTAAAGCCAGCGTAAGATTACAGTTGTAAATGAAATGAACTATGAGTGTAATATTAGTTTTATTATTTTGTGTACAAATTAGGAGAAAGACGAGTTAGTAGCGAGACCATATTCGACACAATGACAGTCAATCAAATATAAACAAAACAGACATTCAATATCAAATATGAAATTAAAAGTAAAATATGTGATAACACAAAAAAGGTTCTGAACACATACCTTAAACTTACTTATTACTAGATAAATGTGTTTCTCACTGTAGCTTTGTTAAACGTAGTCTCGTTGGTAACGATCCCCGCGGTGTTCCCGTGTTACGCCCGGCCAGTACGCGCCTCATCCATCAGCCTAGCAGAAGCGTTGGCGTGATTAATCTGGGCGTCTACCGCGGGATGGGAGGCCCCATAGCTATTAGTGCCTTCTGGGATAACTTTGTGTGCTATAATGGGTTTTTAATTTCATAGACCTATTTGACATGACGTCATAGTTTAGCTTAAGAATGGTGAGGTCACACATTTTTGTTGCATTACTCAAGTTTGTTACTCAAGATTTCGTTCCCTTAGGAATTTCTGTTTGAAACAAAGCTTATGTAAAGGTGACGGCACACATAATGCGGTCCGATAGCGTTCCGGGACCGGGAATATTTGTATTGTTCGAGTTTCTAAGTATCCCTCTCCAGAGAGACTGTTAGCAGGAGCAGTTTTTGCTTTCTAAATTCGTAACAACATACATACAAAACTTTGCTCTTGGACAATAAACTTTCTTGAAGCACAACTATAAATATATCCTAACATCTTTACCTAGGGTAGACCGAGGCGAATAGGATCACAAGGCGAATCGGATGACGATAAGTATTTGAAAAATAACGCAACCATAGGTACACATCTCTCGGGGAAGGGGAGGAAAATATCTATGGTTGCGTTCGGCAACGGGCGGTATTTGAAATATTTTTCAAATACTTATTGTGATCCGATTCGCCTCGGTCTACCTTAGACTTTTTTTTGGCATCTTTAAAACATATACGATCGCAATGGTGTGGTTTAACTCGCAGATAACGCTGCTACCCGTGCTCTGGAGAGCTACCTCGGTCGTCTCTTACGATCACCACGACGGAAAAATTTGGGCTGGGATGGTGACACATGTATTCCATCCGCCGTCACCACAAGCCTTTTCTTATTCCTCAGATGTCTTCAAATTTTTCCTTAGTGTTGTAAACGTGAATTATATAACAATATATCATTTGCCTCATCCCAGTCGTCGTCGTGACCGACTGCAACTAACCCATTACCGGACGCGTATCGTTAATATTAATGGTTTGTCGAAAAAACGGTTAAATACATAAAACTAATCATTACGTTTCGTGAATCGCGGCACCGATGACCACGCGGCAGCGGCGAGCGGAGCGATTCCACGGTTATTAAGTACTAAGAAAAAAATACACTTCACGCCTTTTAATCCCAAAGCGGGGTAGGCAGAGACACTTGCTTAATAAGCAAATGTCGACGGTTCACCAAGCGTATTTAACCCAACGTGACGG
>SJJU01010215.1:0-18171 GCA_012932125.1 Conopomorpha cramerella | reverse complement strand
TATTAGCCGAGCATGTAAGAACACAACACGATAAAAAGTTAACAACGAAACAACAGTCATGGCCCATTTCTTTGCTTTGATTTTGTACTGCAATCAACACTTGACATCTGATCATCCGCATTTGTTTCCGATTTCTGCCGTGTTGTGCGCTGCGGTCGTTATCTCTCTGCCACTACTCCGTCACAAATCACCCGTCTGAGTGATTTGACGGTTTTTTCACATCATAGTGATCTTTTTTGTATCATTTTTATACTAATACCTATTTACATTATGTACTACGTGGAGTGATCAGTTTTATAGAGTTCGACGAATAATATATTTAGTAGTTCAACCACCATCACCACGTAAATTTCTGTTCATAATTACATAGCAAAAATATAGTCGCCTCCCGCTGTCTGTCCCTATGTTAGCTTGGAACTTAACTTTTAAATTGTATTAAAGGGTAAAATATAAAATACTTTTCTTTATCTCTATGAACAAGCGTTTTTTTTTTTTTTAATCATATGAACAAGCGTTTGACCACCATCCTGCCTGATGTTAAGCAGCGATCTGTGGTCTACGATGGAGGCACACTTGTTCAGTAGGTACCTATTCACCCGCGACTTAAAGACCTTCAAACTATACTGCGCAGGAAACACAGACTCCGGCAAGTCGTTCCACATCCTGGCGGTACGCACTATGAATGGACTATGATGAGAATATAATGTTATGTACCTATCGTATACCTAAGGTAGGATACCATTTATAATGTGTGTTTTTAGGCGTGAAGTGGCAGTAATAAACCTACCTTTCTCTAACCTTCATAGGACCACCACCATCCTGTCTGATGTTAAGCAGCGATGTGGTCTACGATGGAGCACACTTGTTCATTAGGTACCTATTCACCCCAGTGACTTGAAGACCTGCGTGTTTAGGACCCCGAGCCATTGCTCGGTTAAATTGCATTGGATACAGTGCCTCTGCCAGCCTCGCTTTAGTATTAAAAGACGTGAACTGTATTTTAGCTGACAAATCTTTTTTTTATACAGAGAGAGAGAGAGAGAGAGATTACGTGCGCGAAATTTTGTATGTGTGTATGATTGTGCACGAAGAAAGAAAACTGATAATTTACCTTTATACAGTGTATGATGCGCGTAAGGGGAGTCTGGCTGCAAACGGACGTGTCTTGTTGCCAGTATGAAGGCCAGCGCACACAGTACACACCCGTCCAGGCATCCGATCATAGCTAGGAGATACGCCCAGCGGACGTGGCAGCGACCTGAAGGAAAAAATAATATCTTCTATATATGTATAAAAGAAAGTCGTGTCGTGGTCCAGGTGGTCGGATCCTTGACTTGTAACCGGGAGGTCGCGGGTTGCGAGTTCGGCTACTGGACGTGTACCAATGGGACTCTTTTTCAGAGCCTATGTACGCAACGCAACGCTCGTACGGTGAAGGACAACATCGTGATGAAACCCGCACAACACAGGGTGTGTGAACCCTATAACGGCGATGGGCTCACCCCCTGTCACGTTGGGTTAAATACGCTTGGTGAACCGTGGGTACTTGTTTTAGCAAGTGCCTCTGCCTACCCCTCTTTGGGATTAAAGGCGTGAAGTGTATTTTATTTTAAAGTCGTGTTAGTTACGTCATTTATAACTCAAGAACGGCTGAACCGATTTCGTTGAAAATTTGTGGGGAGGCAGCTTAGAACCGGGAGACGGACATAGGATACTTTTTACCCCGATCCTGTTGGTCGCGTCGCTATATAGAGGGCGTTATAGTTTGTATGAAGAACTGAAATTACGCGAATGAAATCGCGGGGCGTCCACTAGTAAAATATAAAAATCTAGTGTCATGATGTTTGTTCCCAATGAACTCTTCACCAAGGCTACCGATATTCACAAAAGTTGGCTTTTATAAGTAATCTCGTCCAAATTGAGAGATAGGATAGTTTATATTTCGTGACTTCCACTGCTGGGCACAGGCCACCCTGGAGGTTATACTAATATTCATAGTTAAGACAGGACAACGTCTGTCGAGTCCACTAGTAAATAGAAATGGGCACAGTACCTAGGAATTAAAAACATTTTTGGATTGGTCTCCTACCTAATTTCCCATGCCTGTATCAATGACTTATCACCACATTTTGACTATAAATTATGAATGAATTCAGTTTTTGTAAAATGTACTTGATCCCTAGACACTTTTGATGTGTGTATATCTAAGTAGATGTAATTAAATAAAGTTACCTATATTGTACTGATCAGCGAATGGTCCACATGTCTCTTGTACGGCGGTGTCGTCCCACCCCGCGGGGTAGACACACACTCCAGCCACCATGCATAGAGCTGAAACAAAAAAAAGCAAAATTGTTTAATTACATAGTTCAAAACTTCAAACTTATACATTAATAGCCGTGTGGTGACGGCGAATAGAATACATGTGTCACCCACCACCCCAACCCAACTTTTCCCGTCATGGGGGTCGTAAGAGGCGACCGAGGGAGCTCTCCAGAGGACGGGCAGCAGCGCTCTCTGTGAGTTAAACCACAACACCACTGCGACCGCCAACCCGCCTGCCAAGCGTGGCGATTACTGGCATTTCACCCCAAATGACGGATCTCATTGGGGGAGGTCCTCGTCCAGCAGTGGACGTTATGTGGCTGATGATGATGATGATGATGATACATTACTAGCGGACCCGATGTCCTGTCTCCTTCCTGCGAAAACCGAGTCACACAGCCCATGGTACCAAAACAGTTTCCCTCAAGGAATTCCATGTCATCCATACCAGGTGGATTTACCATTTACGCGAGTCAAACGGTTTGCGTCCACTTTCATAGTGCGAACCGCCAGGATGTGGAACGACTTGCCGGAGTCTGTGTTTCCTGCGCAGTACAGTCTGGAGATCTACAAGTCACTGGCGTGAATAGCAGTGGCGTGCACACCATACAGGCAAAAAGACACTCTTTTTTAGTTTAGTATTTTAGTTACTCGACCTAATAATAGAGTTATTTCTAGATCCTTTTTTTGGTTGTACTCACGATTTAGGCTAACGAAGGTCCTGTGTTTTGTGGGTGAATAAATAGGTAGATATTTCGAAAAGACATGTTACCTATACATATTATGTGTCAATCCTTGGGGATTACTGCCTACCTTGTCGTAAAAGCCAGTGCACGCCACTGGTGAATAGGTATCTAATGAACAAGTGTGCTCCATCGTAGACCACATTGGTCAAACGCTTGTTTAGTGTTAAAAAAAAAGCTTTTAAAAACAAACTTGTAACAGAGAAAGTATAATTTCTTTACGTAATATTCGAACCAAATTACAAGAGTTCGTGACGGTTCAACCATCCGCTTTCCTCATTAAAATTAGGTACGTAAATAAGAACGAAAATCGATGGCAAATAAGATATTTTAATTCACCTTAAAATTTGTAACTAATTTATCACTTATTAGGATTTCACTCGGTGACGGCAAAAATATTTACGAATAGAAAACTGCGTTTAATTTATGTAGTACTACGGACCGGATCATCATCCGGCAAACGGTGTTTTTAACCCTAGACGCAAAAACGACGGGGTGTTACAAGTTTGACGTGTCAGCGTGAGGAATCAAATTTTATTGCGTTTTTTTTTGTGTTTGAAAGCTGATTTGATCAAGAGTGTTCTTAGCTATGTTTGATCGATATCTCCACTCAAAAGTTATGGGGGTAGAAAGTGGGGATGATAAATTTAACTTGAATAAATATGTCCAAGTGAGGTATCAAATTAATGAGCACGACACGTATATTTCATCATCAGCTCATACTTGTCCTCAGCTAGACATAGGCCTCTCCAATTGCACGCCACTGTGATATGTTTTCGGCTTCTCGCATCCAGCTTCTGCCAGCCATCTTGCGTAGATCATCAGTCCACCTTGCCTGAGGGCGTCCCACACTCCGTTTGCCGAGACGCGGTCTCCACTCGAGAACTCGTTTTCCCCAACGGTCATCGGTTCTACGGCTAATATGGCCGGCCCACTGGCACTTCAGCTTGCTAAAACGATGAGCTATGTCGATGACTTTGGTTCTCTGTCGGATCACTTCATTTCTGATTCGATCCTTAGAGAAACGCCGAGCATAGCCCTTTCCATAGCACGCTGTGCGACTTTGAGCTTGTGGGCCAGCCGTGCCGTCAGTGTCCACGTCTCATTGAATAAATATGTCCAAGTGGGGTATCGAATTAATGAGCACGACACGTATATTTAGAATCTGTTTATTAAATGAAAATCGGATAATTTGTTCAAAATGGCATGCTTGTCTTTGGTTAATTTGTCGCGCTATGATACCCGTTTTAAACTTTAAATATTTAGTTACATAATTTTGCGGTCAAAAACATCTCTGCAATAACATTTTGTGTGTCAAATAAGGAAATGGTTACATTGACAACTTGTCATTCTGTCACGATGCAGGTCAGTGCGGGATTAGGTGTCATAATAATCTTAAACAGCGTGTAAATTGACTGCGAGCGGTAGTCTTAGAAACGTTGATGGGCTCGTCAATATGAAGTGCGAACCGCCAGCAGTGGCGTGCACACCATACAGGCAAAAAGACACTGCCTACGTTAGTATTTTGGCTAACCGACATAATAATAGAGTTATTGCTAGAACTTTTTATGTTGTACTCACGACAGAGGCTGACGAAGGTCCTGTGTTTTGTGGGTGAGTAGATATGTAGGTAACTAGGTATTACCTATATTTCGTAAAGACACAAGTTAACTATACATAGGTGTCAATCCTTGGAGATGACTGCCTACCTTGTCGTAAAAACCAGTGCACTGACCGCCAGCATGTGGAATGACTTGCCGGAGTCTGTGTTTCCTGCGCAGTACAGTCTGAAGGTCTTCAAGTTACTGGCGTGAATAGGTACCTAATGAACAAGTGTGCTCCATCGTAGACCACATCGCTGCTTAACATCAGACAGGATGGTGGTCAAACGCTTGTTCATTGTGTTTAAAAAAAAATAACAGTGTTTCTCTGCTATTATAATTATACATGTTACATACTTATCGACGGGCCCGTTGGTGTAGTGGTCAGCATGTCTGCCTGTGCTCCGTAGGGTCGTGGGTTCGATTCCCACCGCTGACAGGTGCTTAGGTGATGAACTTTTAAGTACTTGTTGGATGTGTCTGGGTGTTTTATTTATATAAGTATGTATTTAAAATTAAAATAAAGTATCTAAGTAAAATATATCTCGTTGTCTGATTTCCATATCACAAGTGCTTTAGCTACTTAAAATGGGATGAAGGCAATGTGTGTGTTGTTGTAAAATATTTATTTATTTATTTCTATATAAACCTTCCTCAAGAATTTCTCTATCTACTAAAGAAAACCTCATTATAATCCGTTGCGTTGTTTTAAAGATCTAAGCACAAATAAAGGATAGATTGCGGGAGGCGACTCTATTTTATACTATATGTATTGACTGATTAAAGCATTTCCCATCGCGTCAAGTGAGAATCCATACATGTATGAATGATGTATGATCCGGTTCATACAATCATAAATAAAATCCGTGGGAAATCGGAAATACTTATTTCGAACAATAGTGATATAAATAGTTAAGTATTGAGGAAGAACATTCTTGTTTTGTTTGTTAAAAGAGTGTGGAAAATATGTGTAGGGCTTTAACGCGCCCCGAGCAATGGTCTTAGAAACGTTGTTGGGCTCGTGTCAATATGAACAACTTTAATTATGGCGACAATGTGGGGAAATTAACACACAGTACAGAGTGTAAAAGGAACCCGAGCAATGGTCTTAGAAACGTTGTTAGGCTCGTGTCAATATGAACAACTTTTACTATGGCGACAATGCGGGGAAATGAACACACAGTACAGAGGGTAAAAGGACCCCGAGCAATGGTCTTAGAAACGTTGTTGGGCTCGTGGCAATATGAACAACTTTTACTATGGTGACAATGCGGGGAAATGAACACACAGTACAGAGTGTAAAAGGACCCCGAGCAATCGTCTTAGAAACGTTGTTGGGCTCGTGTCAATATGAACAACTTTTACTATGGCAACAATGCGGGGAAATTAACACACAGTACAGAGTGTAAAAGGACCCCGAGCAATGGTCTTAGAAACGTTGTTGGGCTCGTGTCAATATGAACAACTTTAACTATGGCAACAATGCGGGGAAATTAACACACAGTACAGAGTGTAAAAGGACCCCGAGCAATGGTCTTAGAAACGTTGTTAGGCTCGTGTCAATATGAACAACTTTTACTATGACGACAATGCGGGGAAATGAACACACAGTACAGAGTGTAAAAGGACCCCGAGCAATGGTCTTAGAAACGTTGTTGGGCTCGTGTCAATATGAACAACTTTACTATGACGACAATGCGGGGGAATGAACACACAGTACAGAGTGTAAAAGGACCCCGAGCAATGGTCTTAGAAACGTTGTTGGGCTCGTGTCAATATGAACAACTTTTACTGTGGCGACAATGCGGGGAAATGAACACACAGTACAGAGTGTAAAAGGACCCCGAGCAATGGTCTTAGAAACGTTGTTGGGCTCGTGTCAATATGAACAACTTTTACTGTGGCGACAATGCGGGGAATTGAACACACAGTACAGAGTGTAAAAGGACCCCGAGCAATGGTCTTAGAAACGTTGTTGGGCTCGTGTCAATATGAACAACTTTTACTATGGCGACAATGCGGGGAAATGAACACACAGTACAGAGTGTAAAAGGACCCCGAGCAATGGTCTTAGAAACGTTGTTGGGCTCGTGTCAATATGAACAACTTTTACTATGGCGACAATGCGGGGAAATGAACACACAGTACAGAGTGTAAAAGGACCCCGAGCAATGGTCTTAGAAACGTTGTTGGGCTCGTGTCAATATGAACAACTTTTACTGTGGCGACAATGCGGGGAAATGAACACACAGTACAGAGTGTAAAAGGACCCCGAGCAATGGTCTTAGAAACGTTGTTGGGCTCGTGTCAATATGAACAACTTTTACTATGGCGACAATGCGGGGAAATGAACACACAGTACAGAGTGTAAAAGGACCCCGAGCAATGGTCTTAGAAACGTTGTTGGGCTCGTGTCAATATGAACAACTTTTACTATGGCGACAATGCGGGGAAATGAACACACAGTACAGAGTGTAAAAGGACCCCGAGCAATGGTCTTAGAAACGTTGTTGGGCTCGTGTCAATATGAACAACTTTTACTATGGCGACAATGCGGGGAAATGAACACACAGTACAGAGTGTAAAAGGACCCCGAGCAATGGTCTTAGAAACGTTGTTGGGCTCGTGTCAATATGAACAACTTTTACTATGGCGACAATGCGGGGAAATGAACACACAGTACAGAGTGTAAAAGGACCCCGAGCAATGGTCTTAGAAACGTTGTTGGGCTCGTGTCAATATGAACAACTTTTACTATGGCGACAATGCGGGGAAATGAACACACAGTACAGAGTGTAAAAGGACCCCGAGCAATGGTCTTAGAAACGTTGTTGGGCTCGTGTCAATATGAACAACTTAAACTATGGCTACAATATGGAGAAATGATCAAAAAAATGTTCATTCCCCAAACAAAATGTCATCTACCGAGGCAAATAATTGTCTTTTTTTGTATGGAGATGAAAATAAATTATGGATAACAAGAAAATAGATATGAAATTTATGGAGTTTAAAAATTCACCATAGTTCTTTTCACCGCCTTTTGAGAGTTATGGACTTTGGTGATTCATACACCCGTGTGACATTACCTGAGTTAGTCGAAGTCAAAAATTCTTTATTTCATCGTTATAAGTGCTATAACATACAGATATATTGCCGGAGTCTGTGTTTCCTGCGCAGTACAGTCTGAAGGTCTTCAAGTCACTGGGGGTGAATAGGTACCTAAAGAACAAGTGTGCTCCATCGTAGACCACATCGCTGCTTAACATCAGGCAGGATGGTGATTAAACGCTTGTTCATAGTAATAAAAAAAAGGTATACAGTAGCATAACACAAAGCTTGATGAACGTCATTTATGACTTTATAAACAAAATTAAACGTCCCCGGTTCGAATTAATTTATTTTACTGGCCAGAAGAACCGGAAAGAAACTGGCACCTTTTCAAATCGTCAAGGCTCACTGCTAAGTACCTATACTTAACATAAGTATGACTTCATACTAATTTAACAGTGGGCCGGCCATATTAGCCGTAGAACCGATGACCGTTGGGGAAAACGAGTTCTCTCATGGAGACCGCGTCTCGGCAAACGGAGTGTAGGACACCCTCAGGCAAGGTGGATTGATGATATACGCAAGATGGCTGCCAGAAGCTGACTAATTTAACAAATGTTTGATGACCGGTTACGCCCCAGCAAACAGTTTTAGAAGCACGGCTCAACTAACCGCGTGAAAGGGAAAGCTGTAATTTTGTCCCTGTTTGTGGGGAAACTAGATCACATGAAGTTACCAGTTACAGTTAATTAGCTCAGAACAAGTACAGCTAGACTTCCAATCCAAAACTGAACATCGTTAGATACATGGACGGCCGGCATGGACTAGTGGTCAGGACATCTGCCTCTAGGACGACGGATGCGGGTTCGATTCCCGCCACGCACATAATGCTTCAGCGACGAGCTGAGGCACACCATATAGGCAAAAAGACACTGCCTACCTTAGTATTTTGGCTACCCGACCTAATAATAGAGTTATTGCTAGATCGTTTTTTTGTTGTACTCACGACATAGGCTAACGAAGGTCCTGTGGTTTGTGGGTGAGTAGATATTTCGTAAAGACAAGTTACCTATACATAGGTGTCAATCCTTGGGGATTACTGCCTACCATGTCGTAAAAGCCAGTGCACGCCACTGCTATTTCCCTCATAAGAAAATCTTGATTGATTAAGTTATACAATGATTTCCACGATAATTTGAGGGGAAATGTCAATAATCGCTACGCTTGGCAGGCGGGTTGGCGATCGCAGCGGTGTTGTGGTTTAACTCATAGAGAGCGCTGCTGCCCGCCCTCCCTCGGTCGCCTCGCACATACACCCACCACGGGACAAGTTGGGCTGGAGTGGTGACACATGTATTCTATGAAGCCCATGGCTATGTATGTATTGCGAAACGTTCGATGTCAGATGACCATAAAAAAGTTTTAATAGCTCGTATTTATTTGCACATTGAAGTGCGAATTCTGCATTAGAATAGTAATTGCTGAATCAGCTCATTAGAAGCAGGTTGTGTAAGTAAATATCTACGAAATAATTACGTATTTTTCACATCTTTCAAAACAGGAATCCGATATAAAAAGTGCGTTAACATTCTAACATGAAATACCGATGTTGGAATCCAAACTTTCATTGTTCTGAGGTCTTTACGACCCGTCGATGTCGTAACAAAGAACTGTGGGAAGCTAAATTAACGGCAAGCAACTCGCACTGCGACCTGCCGCTAGCTTGTACACGACTGTACTGGGGCGAGGTAGCTAAGCCGCACGTCGTCACAGTAAACTGAGCTACACTACGTAAGAGCGCACACGCGACGCCAGCTCAGCTCACACTGCGAACTGTACAGCTCAGCTTGTACACGACTGTACTGGGGCGAGCTAGCTAAGCCGCACGTCGTCACAGTAAACTGAGCTACACTACGTAAGAGCGCACACGCGACGCCAGCTCAGCTCACACTGCGAACTGTACAGCTCAGCTTGTACACGACTGTACTGGGGCGAGCTAGCTAAGCCGCACGTCGTCACAGTAAACTGAGCTACACTACGTAAGAGCGCACACGCGACGCCAGCTCAGCTCACACTGCGAACTGTACAGCTCAGCTTGTACACGACTGTACTGGGGCGAGCTAGCTAAGCCGCACGTCGTCACAGTAAACTGAGCTACACTACGTAAGAGCGCACACGCGACGCCAGCTCAGCTCACACTGCGAACTGTACAGCTCAGCTTGTACACGACTGTACTGGGGCGAGCTAGCTAAGCCGCACGTCGTCACAGTAAACTGAGCTACACTACGTAAGAGCGCACACGCGACGCCAGCTCAGCTCACACCGCGAACTGTTTCTTTCAGCTTTTCCACAAACTTTTTTAAAAATAGTGTCGAAATTAAACTTGTTGAAAGGTTGTGGAAGATTTGATTGAAATTCAATTGTATGGAGAGAATGCTTTGTCCGCGCTCGTAACATCAAACAATGATAAAAATAAAGCAAAACCTTTCGTTGCCCAAATCTTCAAGGTCTTTTCCTATCACCAGTCAATACTGCGCAGAGAGCCAATAGTCTTTTATTTTTCCTTTCAAAATACCATATTGTCATTTCTGACATTATGTTCCTGTTGTTTGTATACAAGTGTATATAAATGTAGTGTTTTCTTTTTGCATTTTTTAACACTTTTTTTATTCTTTACAACATACAGTAGTTACTGATTTAGCTATTCCAAATTCCCGTTCGAGATGGCACAGCAAGGCGACCCGGCACGTCTCACGTGTCCGAACATATGCCCGCGGCCCGGAGATGAAGCTGCCGGCGACGGGGACGATCGTCGCTACCCAAAAGCTGGTGAATCCAGGGGTGGGGAACATTCTGACGCCGCACCGTACATACCAGGCATGATACAGCCGCCCGTGAAAAAGGTTTATCCCCCCGGAGCTCCACCGACTTACCTCCCCCAACCCACGGACAGCACCAGCGGAGACATTCTAGGAATGGGGCCTATTGGACCCTGGGCACCAGGACACATGGACTGGTCGCCGACCGCTGGCATCACAGGCGTACGCCCGGTCGTCGATAAATATTCTATAACAAGATACTCCACTGGCGAATGGCGGAAGAACAACCAAAGAGTCCTCACCCCGCAAGCGAACGATAAAGCTGACGCCATGCAGGTCAAAATGAAAAGGGATCTGGCCGAAGCTAACGCTAAACTTGACAAAGCCACTGATGACTCCAACAAAAACCTGGAGAAAAGGGTCAACGACGTGAAATCTTGGAAGAAGAAAGTTGAAAAAGCTGTGAAAGCTATTGACGACGAAATTGCTGCGTTAGACGAGAACCGAGCGAAACTTAAAAGTGCTTCGAAAATACTTATGCTCCCTGAAGCGATATCTCGAGAGTGCCTCGAATTGAGGACAAATAGATACGAGCCTGACCTCGTCCGCGACGACGCTGAGCAAGAACTAGTTAAAGAAGTTGCCATAGTTGGTGAAATTCGCAGAGTATTCAATAACACTCTGGCAAAAGTAGAAGAGCAAATGGCTAACAACAGAGCGGCTAAAGCAGCCATCGAACAAGATTGGAGCGACAAAATGCTAAGTCTAAACGTAGACAAAACTAACTTGAGCCTCACGCCAGAGTCCAACCTTTTACAGTACCACCCTGGAGTGGTCCGTTGGCCTGAAAATTGCAGCAGCCTAGACTACTGGGAACATTTCTGCCGAGAGAGTATACGAAATTGCGAAGAGGTATGTAAAAAGTCTAAAAACCTTCGCGGTGACTTGATGACCGCCATCGTGAAAGGTGGTCACGATCTAAAAACACAAGCCGACAGAACCAACATGGCGCTAGTCGACTCTGTGGCTTCCTCAGAAGGTGCGTGCAAAGCCCTAGAAGATAGGCTAAAAGAAAACTTGCAAAAGATCGCGGACGTGGAATCCTTCATAGATTATCTGAAGGATGAATTGCGTAAATTGAACCAGAAATGTAAACTAGGCATGACAAGGTTGCAAAGTAGGAATTACGATAGAAAAGGCGTCGAAAACTGTCGGGATGAAGCCCAATTCGCCTTGATGGCTGAAGCGAAATTGAATAAGGAAGTCACGGATTCCTTGACGAACCAAGTCAGAGAAGCTGAAGCTGTAAGATCTGAGCTGATGCAGTACAGGGGTGTGCTTGAACAACAGATTGCAAGTAAAAGAAAAGCTTTGAATATTGACAGAGACAGGTTTGGAACAATCCGATCGTTCTTCCCTTCAGCCGAGGAGTTCGCGGCTTCGTAGGATGGCTATTACAATTCATCATCAGCCCGTACTTGTCCACTGCTGGACATAGGCCTCTCCAATTTCACGCCACTGTAATCTGTTTTCGGCTTCTCGCATCTAGCTTCTGGCAGCCATCTTGCGTATATCATCAGTCCACCTTGCCCGAGGGCGTCCTACACTCCGTTTGCCGAGACGCGGTCTCCACTCGAGAACTCGTTGCCCCCAACGGTCATCGGGTCACAATTATTTGTGAAATATTTAAATTATAACAAAATGTTCGATTTCCGTGTTTCAATTCGTTATAATATTTTTGTAGTCAATGTGGATAAAAAACACAAATCGATTAATCCATTAGCACCCACTGTCCTCAAAGGTTGACACCACATTTTGAACTCTACGATTCGATGATTAAAGTCTAAATAAGGCGTAGTTATTTGTCTGGGTATATATCGATGGTCCCAATTAAATATGTCGGTATTGCAATTTTAGGAATATGTAATAGTGTACTTTTCTACACCGTTAGATTGGCGATATTAAGATCTAGAAACTTATACGTATAATACATCACGTAAAGGTACCAAAGATTATAAGCTGTTGTAAATTTGAGGTATGTACCACAAGTGGTTTAGTTTTAATATCCAAAATTATCTTTTCTTCTAAAACATGTTCTGTTTTGTAGATCCGACTTTCTTAATAGGGACCATCGATATGGTTTAATAAGAGATGGCACGTTCACAGTACTTACACTAATGCAAATTTGACTAATCAGGCTATACAAGGATTTGGTCGTGCGTGTTCTAAGCTATGTTTGATCGATATCTGTTTACCCACTCAAAAGTCATGGGGTTGAAAGTGGGGGTATTTCCGATCTCTCACCCTAGAGTTTTCACCATAGGGTGATAACTGGGAAACGTGCATACATACTTTCAAGTGTGTTGGTAGTCAACTGTACATTATCGGGGTGGTGAATAGGGCGTGAGTATAGATCAAGATTCCTGTTATTTACCCAGCTCGGTGCAAATTCTCGGACATACGTTTTCCAGTTTTCACCCTAGGATGAGAGATCGGAAATACCCGAAAGTGGGGATGAAAAGGAAGGGAATTTGGAATGAATGTGTCCAAGTGGGGTATCAAATGAAAGAGCACGACACGTATATTTAGAATCTGTTTATTAAATGAAAATTGGATAATTTGTTCAAAAGTTATGAGGGTTGAAAGTGGAGAAAAAAGTCGACTTTATACAAATAAAAAAATAAATACACTTCACGCCTTTAATCCCAAAGAGGGGTACGCAGAGGCACTTGCTAAAGCAAGT
This sequence comes from Conopomorpha cramerella, assembly GCA_012932125.1. NCBI lineage: Eukaryota > Metazoa > Arthropoda > Insecta > Lepidoptera > Gracillariidae > Conopomorpha > Conopomorpha cramerella. The sequence goes on along the minus strand of SJJU01010215.1, from coordinate 4,892 downwards.
ACCCACGGTTCACCAAGCGTATTATTATTATTTCACAAATATGTTCAAGTTTTAGAGTTATAGGTTACGTTATAGGGTTCACACACATTGTGGTGTGCGGGTTACATCACGATGTTGTCCTTCACCGTACGAGCGTTACGTTGCGTACATAGGCTCTGAAAGAGTCCCATTGGGACACGTCCAGTAGCCGGACTCGAACACGCGACCAAAGGTTTTATGTCAAGTATCCGACCAACTGGATCTTAGACGCATTAACCCACTTGTCCCTTTTTTTTTTTTTTTTTTTTCTATCGTGGGGAAATCCGTTATGGTACCACCACCGCTGGCACGGGGGACAACGGCCCTGGGGTTATGTGGGACTCGCACCCACTAAAACCCCACGGTGACCACTCGCGCGTTACTGCCGGGGCTCCCGGAACGACCTTAGCCACTACATCAAGGGCGGCCCCAGCCGCGCTAGGCCCTTACGGACCATCTCCGGCAATCGCGGCGGTACCAGGGTCACCGCGGTAACGCCATCGTCCTCGGGGACCGTAATTTAAGCGCACGAGTCCCCGCCCGTACGCTACAGCCCCCACGCCCTTTTAGTCGCCTCTTACGACAGGCAAGGGATAACCTCAGACCTATTCTTATGCCCGGAACTGCTGGGCTAAACCCACTTGTCCCTACCGTGTCGTTTACGACACAACATTTTCCAGCTTTTCTAATTTGCTAGATTTAAAAAAATATTTTTTTTCGTATTTGTGGCCATTTTATTGCACATAAACTAATTCTCATTATATTCTAGCTTACAACATTAACTCGGGAGCAAAAAATAAATAAAATAAATACACTTCACGCCTTTTAATCCCAAAGCGGGGTAGGCAGAGGCACTTGCTTAATAAGCAAATGTTCACCAAGCGTATTTAACCCAACGTGACAGGGGGTGAGCCCATCGCCGTTATAGGGTTCACACACCTTGTGGTGTGCGGGTTTCATCACGATGTTGTCCTTCACCGTACGAGCGTTGCGTTGCGTACATAGGCTCTGAAAAAGAGTCCCATTGGTACACGTCCAGTAGCCGGACTCGAACCCGCGACCTCCCGGATACAGTCAAGTATCCCACCAACTGGACTACAGACGGGAGCAAGTGTGTTAATATTGTAATTTATACTATGTAATGACATGGGACATAGCTACCTATTTCACATCTACGTAGCAGCGTTGCATAAAATAAGATTGGTTATCGGGACACACTATTTCAATGTAGTTGCTTAATTATTATATGATAATATCGCAATACTTTGATTACTTTTCTAAACAATAGAAGAATATAGTAGCTGAGCCGGCAAACGTTTTGCCAATATAGAGTGTAAAAGGACCCCGAGCAATGGTTTTAGAAACGTTGCTGGACTCCAACCGTATGATATACACAAATCAAAGGTGTCCAGGGATCAAGAACATTTTAGAAGATTGCAATCAAGAATATATTTTACAATAACTGAAATCATTCATAATTTATTCATAATGTGGTGACAAGTCATTGATACAGGCATGGGTAGGAGACCAATCCAGAAGAGATTTTTTTAGAGCTAAGTCAATATGAACAACTTTTACTGTGACGACAATGTGGGGAAATCATAAAAAAATGTCATCTTCCGAGGCAAAAACTTGTCTATTTTGCATGGAGATGAAAACGTTTTTTTGCGTATCCCCGCATTGTCAAAAGTTGTTCATATTGTCGAGTCCAACAACGCTTCTAAGACCATTGCTCGGGGTTTCTTTACCTGCAGTATTGCAGTGTATTTGCACAGCACCTACAAAGTTATTTCAAAACGTCCCTTGCGTTTCTAAACATCGTGTTACAAGCTACCTACTTATGTGTGTGGAAACATGGACATTTTCATGGGAAAATCACGATCTGACTTATCAAAGAAAATAGTTACCTAGTTATTTTTAAGCGACTTGAAATAACTATGAAGAGTCTGCGGTCCAGTTGGTCGGATACTTGATTTGTAACCGGAAGGTCGCGGCTTCGAGTCCGGCTACTGGACGTGTTCCAATGGGACTCTTTTTCAGAGACTATGTACACAACGCAACGCTCGTACGGTGAAGGACAACATCGTGATGAAAACCGATTGCCGTTGTAAACTTTATAAATAAAATGCATAATAGAAAACTATTAATTTACTTAATACATTATTTTGCTATTTACCAAATAGAAAACCGTCACAAACATTTGAAATAAAACAATATGTAAATACAAAAACGTAGTGCAAGAGTATACTATAGAATATAGACAAGAGTATTTCGGAAAACTGTTATAGCAAATAAAAGGGAAAAAACGCGAAGTTGAATGTAAAATAAATGTCATCTGACAAGTGAAATTAGGAAGTAGGAGAAGAATGAAGGAGTTTTCTAACAAAATGTATCTGTAAAAGATAATGGGAAACGAGAAAGTTGCCACTACTTTATTCTATGGTCATGCGTCTTCGTCTCTTCGTCTTTTGTGGGCTTTATTAAAAGTATTCTTCGTTGTAGTGACCCGATAGTGCTGTTTTGGACCGAGCGATTGTAACAACAAACTAAAACCCAGCCAATTCAGACGCCGAAGGATAATGGGACCTTATCATTCCGATTCTGTCTCTATCGATGTTCAAAGTCTTGCGTTTCGACGCAATGTCCCTTTCCAGCAGTCTTCGGCGGTCCATGAGCTCTGACCTCACTCTCTCCGAGTTGCGAATTTGCCCCAAAAGCATTGTGACCGTCTCGTGGATCTTCTTCGCTTCGTCTATAAGTCCTTCGTGCGGCGTATCTCGAACGTTCTCCCCTCTAGGTCGAGATATGTTTCTGTTCTCGAGCCTAGTTTGTGCAACTTTCATTGTTGCGTCCATTTTTCTCACGGCGTCTCTCAAGTTGTCTATCAGATTTTCCACGTCAGCGAGTTTTTGGAGCGTCTCCTTCAGCGTTTCTTCTAGTTTTGTGCACAGTTCTGTTGTCTGTGCTACTGTCTCTGCGAACGCTACGTCTGTTTTGTCAGCCATTGTGCGTAGTTTTCTACCGCCGTTAACGAGTATAGAATTCAACGTACCGCGCAAGTCTTCCGATCTTTGCCTCTCAGCCTCGCAGTTCATGAGTGTGTCCCTGCAAAAATACTCCCAGTATTCCAAAGGTGCGGAATATTCTCCGTATTTCACAGCGCCGGGACGGAACAGTATCGTGTTCGATTTGGAATTTAAACTCAAATTGAGCGTGTCAGTATCGTACGCCATTTGCTTGTCGCACCAGTCGGCCTCTATTCTCAGTTTGGCCGCCTTATTTTTTGCCATCTGTTCTTCTAACTGTTCCAATGTTTTCTTCAAAGTGTCGCGCACTTCGCCGACTAACGACTTCTCTCTTATTAGTGCTTGTTCCGCCATGTCTGATACAAGGTCAAAGTCGAATCGGTTTGATCGCAAGTCTAGACATTCTTGGGAGATGGCTTCAGGGAGCATTAAGACTCTTGTAGCGCCTTTCAATCGTTGCCTCTCTACTTCAAGCTTCTCCACTTCGTCAGTTAACGCTTTGACAGTTCTCTCCACTTCAGTCTTCCACCTGAATACGTCTTTTATTTTCTGCTGCAGTTTTTGATTACTCTCAGTCTGTTTCTTATCCATGTTGCCGAAAGCTTGCATCATTGCGCTTTTAGCGTTGTAGTCTATTGCATTCGCTTCGTTAAGAAGTTCCTTGCTCAGAACGAGATTGTTGTGATTTTTCCATTCGTCTAAGGAGTATCTGCTGATGGCATACTTATTGACAGCAGGTCTTGTGCCAGTGAGGTCGGCTAGCGGAGTCCAGTCTACTTTTCCGTCTGGACCTGGACTTAGTTGGGGAAGATATTCTTCTTTGGCGCTTCCTCCAGAAACAACGCTTTGTGGCACCATTTGTCTTTCTGGAGGCACGCTGGGTGTTGTCTTCTCCGCTTCAGCAGCTTTGAATTCTGCATCTTTGACCTCATCTTTGACTTGTTCCGGTGTTTTGGGTGCTTTCTTGAAGGCACCGATGCCTGCGCAAGGTTTCGGACACTTGTCCTTCTCGGGGAAACTAGTCGACATAATTATATACTATTATTTGTACAAGTTTGTGACTTATGGGCCGCAAATTGGTCAAGATAAATTGTATAAATATATTTTACAAAATAATGTATCTGTCATTAGCAATTGGCATTGTCTAAGTTTGTTCCACTTCTGCTTTTTCAAAGATGGTGTCAACGTGTCAAGGATTATGGGATTAAAAGTATTGATCAACAAAAAAAAAAATCGTCTCGTCTATTCCGTTCCTGCAAGAATACCGCAGCGCATACGAAGAAAAGGCGTATTTCAGACATTTTTTCATGGGAATATGTGCTCTACTTCCTGGGTTGCCAAGGACTCAAAGGTTAATATTCTTTGCCCAAAGCCAAGAATTGTGCCCTTTCTCCCATTAACGGCAGTATTAAACTACTGGGCTCCAAAATAATGTAGGTAAAACAGTTTAGTTTTTGTTATGTATACGTAGAACAAATAAACGACTTCTCTCATGGAGACCGCGTCTCGGCAAACGGAGTGTAGAACGCCCTCAGACAAGGTGGACAGATGATATACGCAAGATGGCTGCTACAAGCTGGATGCGAAAAGCCGAAAATAGATCACAGTGGCGTGCAATTGGAGAGGCCTATGTCCAACGTGACAGGGGGTGAGCTCATCGCCGTTATAGGGTCCACACACCTCGTGGTGTGCTGGTTTCATCACGATGTTGTCTTCACCGTACGAGCGTTGCGTTGCGTACATAGGCTCTGAAAAAGAGTCCCATTGGTACACGTCCAGTAGCCGGACTCGAACCCGCGACCTTCCGGTTACAAGTCAAGTATCCGACGAACTGGACCACAGACGCTT
>SJJU01010212.1:0-15016 GCA_012932125.1 Conopomorpha cramerella | reverse complement strand
TACATTTTAACAAAATTAAATATTTACAGTTGCGTATTACATAAAATCTAATATTCACTGGTAGGAACTTAAATGTAGGTACGTTCCTTACAGAGACTGTGAACAAATCTTACAATTTCCAACCCACAGTATACTCCAGCTTCTGAACAAGCGCAAGTTGGAGAAGTTGAAGGAGAACTGGTGGAACAACAACCCGTCAGCCGTGAAGTGTGAGAAACAGGACGACCAATCCGACGGCATTTCCATACAAAATATCGGCGGAGTTTTCATCGTCATATTTATGGGCATCGGGCTGGCCTGCATGACCCTGGGCGTGGAGTACTGGTGGTACAAGTGGAGGAAACGGCCCACGATCGGTGATGTTACTCAGGTAGGTTAAAAAGATTAAGGACGAAAAGAGATCCTCAAAGGGGTCCTCACAAGTGGCGATTTGGGAACACGACGGTTACCTTTATCATAGATTTTGATACCTAATTCTGTCATCGATGTACCTGCGGAGAGTGATACATAAACGACAGGAGTAGGAACCAGAATCTGTCAAAAAAACGTCACGAGCAATTGCACATTTCAGATTAGTACTAGAGCGTAAATACTCGACCATGTCACTATCCCAATCGCGCTTTGAAAATTAGTTATGGCTGCAAAAGATTTAAATATTTCCTAGGCATTACTTGCCTTATTATCTAGTAAAAAAAATGCTTTGCTCTCGACCGTGAAGTCTTTAGGTATGCATCGCAAATTAAAAATAATATTTCACGACTTTTAATCCCAAAGCTGGGTAGGCAGAGGCACTTGCTAAAGCAAATGCCCACGGTTCACCAAGCGTATTTAACCCAACGTGACAGAGGGTGAGCCTATCGCTGTTAGAGGGTTCACACACCTTGTGGTGTGCGGGTTTCATCACGATGTTGTCCTTCACCGTACGAGCGTTGCGTTGCGTACATAGGCTCTGAAAAAGAGTCCCATTGGTACACGTCCAGTAGCCGGACTCGAACCCGCCACGTCCCGATTACAAGTCGAGTATTCGACCAACTGGACAACAGACGCCGACTCGAGTAATGAAATAGAATACAAACAAATGTGTGTGACCTGTATATTTCCATGCGGACATCTGCAAGTCGTTATGTCTCATAGAATGACTGAAATTTCATAATATGATCGATGTTTACTGTACCTTGTCTACTAGTCTGAGAAGGATCTTTTGCTGCGTGAACGCGTCCAATGTGATTTCGCACGACTATTATTTTTCACCTTGTCCTGATTTATTTTAGTTGCTTTGTTTGTGCTTATATTATGGTAAAGAAGATCATTCATTATCCCTTGAAACATTTAGCTTGGATTAGCTTAAATTGGGTGCCAAACTTTCTAGCAGAATGCAAAAGAACGTAAGGCTAAAAGTCCACCAGATCAGTTATCGGACTTTACAATTCACTACCGATGCTGTGTATAATGCCTTAATTTTTTTTTTATAAAAAGTCTACATAAAATACCAGTCATGTCAAATAAAAAATGTCTCGCAAGTCACCGCCATCGCTGGGCAGAGTGCCGCACACACTCGCCCCATTACCCCGCTGTATTACCAAACTTATACGCTGGCCAAGATAGGACTTAATTATTTATTTATTAATGTAACCAGAACCTCATGATATTAGTAGAACTTAACCTAATTCTGTTTGTGATAATGGTGTAGTTTGTCTCTTTCCCCAAAATTAAAGAGGGATAGGTGTTTGATAATCCTTCTTCCCTGTATACCAACCAGGTGGAGCCGTCCAAATCAACACGGAACAACGTGGCGACAGAGAGCATGAAGCCCAGGGAAGGTTTCACTTTCAGATCGAGAGGAATGGGCCTGGGGAATCTCAAGTCGAAATTCTGATTGATTTATTTTAAATTTTCCTGAACATCGGTTTTTCGTGTAAAAAAGGTTATTATCCACTAAAGCGTTTCGTTTCTTTTATAGCCAAGGCTTGGCCTTTCTAAGACTATTTATATCGTCATAATATGATTGTTGTCAGACAAAAAGGTAATTTTTGTTGTTGTCATGTTATAAACGTTTTACATTCATGATTTTTCAGTTATACATATAGGCAACAGCAAAACTGATAGACAACCTTTTTGGTCGACTGTACCGGCCTAACTACTTTTTTGGATTTTCACCTTTTTTACAGGTCAGAATGCTGACCATCTTATTGTTTTAATTTCTCAAGATGGACTTTGTTTTAAATTTCTTTCTTGAGTTGACTTCCAATTTGTTGTTTTCTCGAAACATTATATTAGTTATTAATGGTGTTTAATAATTGACGAAAAGTTGTTAATTTATTTGTAATCTTCAGTGAAATAATTTATGGATTTTATCCAAAACTTTCAGTACTTTTTTTGACATATTTTTTGTTAAAACTTGACAAATTGTGGCGTTAAATTAATTAAGTAAATATTTGAGGTATTTCCATTGTGTTCATGTTTTTCTTTGAGGTGTGTATAAATGTTAAGTGAATTTGTCTTAGATGTAGGTTCTGCTCTAAAACTGTATGTCCAGTGTAATTAATGGTAAATAAACACTTATGGCACCAATATTTTATGACTTTAAATTTATAATGCTCAATGATGTCCTGGCCGAAGGTGGCGTGAAAAGTACTCGAAACCGGAGGTCATGTATGAAAAGATGTATGAATGTAGATGTAGCGAAAGGGGTATGTCAGGATCGTGACAAATGGAGATCTGTAGTCTCTGCCTACCCCTCTGGGAGACAGGCGTGAAGTGTATGTATGTATAATTTAAGTATATTGATGAGATAACTTACCTAGATAATACTAACCCTCATATTCATGAAGTTAGACATGCTTCTAGCGCCTGCTTAGTAAAGTTTCATAACCTGGTCAAATGTACGTCAATGGGGACAACCTGCTTAATCGGTTGATAATCAACTAAAAATGAGGTTAAAACATAGACTACAACTAGTTGACGTATATACGTTCACTCGTTAGTCTAAGTTTGAACTCTTTTTCATGAATAAGACGTAAGTACATAAGGCCGCTAAGTATTGAATAATGGGAATTTGTCTTTTGTGTCAGTTTATTTCTGATCGAGATTTTGGAGAGCGTGAGAATGTCAATTTACTGTCAAAGTTTGTTTGGGAAATATGACCAGTAATGAGTTTCTACGCCCCGAATCTGTCAGAAAAACGTCAAAGAAAATTCCCCATTAATGGACAAGACACTAGTGGATGACGTGCAGACTGGCTTTTTTCAGGTGGTGAAGCGCGTGAAGTTGGAGCAAACTTCACATCTCGCGTTGGTCATTTAACTGATTTTTAACTTTCAAGATTTATTGTGACAGTTCTCCGTTCCTACTCCTGTCAATAATGTAATATTCACAAAACGACAAAGGTAGTAGGTGCCAAATACCAGATTGATTGATAGATTTGTTTACGTAATGTTCGAGAGAGACATTCTAAAACTGTTTTTCCTGAAGTATCGGAACTTACAGTTTATACTTACCTTCATCACTTATTCTATTAATATATTCGTCAAGTACTTAGGTACCTACTTACTGTTTACCGAAAATACAGATAACATCGGTTATGTACCTAGTGCTATTACTATCTGTGTTGCAACTTTCTGAAACTGTTTTAAATGTTACAGATAAAAACAAAATCATCTTTGATTTATCATTTATTTTAGAATCTGTAGTTCTTAGAATACTTTGTAATAATGCTGTGGGTATCTTAAATACATGCATTGTCTACAAATATGTATCTTAAATATCAATATATCTAATTAAGTTGCCCATTCCGCTCATAAAGCATTTTTTGAGTTCACAAAAATATTTTTGAGACACCAATGGGACAAAATATATGAAATATTATTTACAATAGTTCTTGACAAAAATATTCTGTTACATAATTATTTACCGGCAAGATTTACCTGGCGATACTTATGAATACAAATAGTTAACGTATAATTTTTTATAATGAGAAACATTGCTGTAGGTAGATATTATAATTAATGCCTCATCTGACATTAGAGTATTTTCTTCATAATTGTGTATTCTCTCGCAAATTGTCCCTTTTCCGAATAATGTTAAAATTTGGTACTATTACAGCTCGATTGTCTTGCCGTGTTTATTTATTGTTTTCACGTTCTTGTTACTCAAATCCATCTCAAGTCGGAGGCTGTCGATCTCCGCCTCGAGGGTCCTCGATCTCCGGAACATCTGGACGTAGTTCAGTTGTAACTGTTTCTGGTATCTTAGTACTTTGTCCTTCTCTTCGAACCATTTTCTTCTTTCGTTGTTGAACTGTGTCTCTTTCGCTTCCAGTTCGCATTTCAGTCGCTCAACGACCGCGGTAGCTTGGCATGGCCCTTCGCAAGGGTCCGGTGCTTCTCCATTCAGTCTTTGCACTTCTGCATCTTCTAGAGCACTATCCGAAGAAGTCCAGTGATACTCGTTGTTTTTGCAAACATCGTATATTCCTCTGATAGACCTTCCGCATTCAATGCCCTCGTATCCGCTGAGGGATATGTCGGAGAGTTCTTGTCTTAGCTCTTTCAGTTCTGTTTTTAGATTGTCTACTTCTGTTTTGTTGGCGTCTTTAGTTTTGTTGAGATCGGATACGCTTGCCATGAGGTCGTTGGTGAGTCGGTCGACTTCTTTCTGCAAGCGATGTATGGTTTTGTCCTTGTCGTCGGCGTCGCAGCGCAGTTTGTGAATCTCTTTGTCTTTCCTGTCGAGGCTCTCGCGCAGCTGGCGGCAGTCGGCTTTCAGTGTCAGATACTCATGGCCCTTTGTAGTCTGCTCGTTCTGAAAATTAACATGTAATAATGATGTACATGACTACGTTTTTTTTCTGTAAACCTGAAAGTTATAATTAGATTTACAACGTTGTTCTTTGAAAGATCTACTTGATTTCAGAACTAGAACAAGATAACAGAGCTATAAAACTAGCATTCCTACAACGTAGTTCTCCAGTTTAATTCTATGTTCTAGCCATGACAGGCTGTACAACGGCATCCAATCCAGGTATTCCAGACTATGTTCACCATAAACAGGTTCCCGGTAGGATTCTTGGGTAATATTTTTAGTTGGGATGTAGTGGCCCATCCGTAACAAAGTATTAAGTTAACAAAGATTACTAACTACGCTTATACAAACCTGAGCATCCTTAAGCTGAGTCTTGAGCAGCGATATCTCGCCGGCTCGCTGGCACAGGCTCCACTCGGTGTCCTCCAGCCGCTGGCGCAGCACGGCGCGCTCCCGCCGCAGCCGCGCCAGCTCCGCGTCGCGCTCGGGCCGCGCCGCGCCGCCCGCCCCCGCGCCGCCCGACACACCTCCGCCCGCCCCCATCATGCCCCCGCCCACGTGTGGCAGCGTCAGGCGACAGGCGCGGACCCTCACTTCGTGGGCGCGGAGACGCTCCGATGTGCTTTGGAGAGAGATAAGACATTATTATTTCAAGTTTCTTGAAGCGTAATTAACGTTGTTATTTGCTAATCAACCCCTAGAGGCCAACCACAGCCACGCTGACCGGTTTGGTTGTGTGTGGGTAATTGTTACTAGTAAAAAATGGGAAGTCATACGCGGGTTGCATGCATGCCTATATTAAAGAATGGGGAATAAGAAATAAGGGTAGTATGTCAGAACAGCAGCAACATTGGCTATGCGTTCACCGCTGGCAGATAGACGAGCTGTTATGACGATACTAATGTTGCAAGAATAAGTTAATGATACCAACATCGGCTATGTTGTGCTCAGTAGAGCAATAAGTCAGCAGATAATCTCAACATTGGTAAAGAATGCAGGTTTGGAACAGAAGAAACATTTGAAAAAAAGACAACTAAATTATTTACCGAGAGTATTTAGGTTCTACGCGGATGTGTGATCTCTTGTAGCTCTATTCCTAGGGTAAACATGCATCTGTGAGATTTATAATAAGGAAACCTATTTGAAATCTCACCTGTAATCATGATGATGGTCAGCAGAGTGCCTCAGCTCCGCGTGGACCACGTCGCGCTCAAGCTCGGAGACTCCGGAGTCCGCTGGAGACGGTGCCGGCGCCGGCTCTTTACCTTCGGGTAGACCACATGTTGATTTGCTCCTGGAAATGAGAAATAAGAATTGGAATAAGCGATTTGTAATCAGTATACATTGATCACCAGGATGAAATAATTTTAGTGGTAAGGATAGTTGTTGCTAGGGTACAGGTCGGTTTTCGGCATAAAGTGGTGGGCTAAGTTTTTATGCGTCTGGGTTTATTTCAAAGTTTTTCGCATCCATAGCATAAGTTATACTAGTTTGGGGTCGGTATACCGTGTGTTTAATCCGCAAGATATTTATTCACTACATATCCGTTATACACTATACATACCTATTAGGTCACCTGGAAGAAATCCCTATGAGCGATAAGGTCGCCTTTTGCAATTCTTCCATTGAATTTTTTTACATAATTTGTAATGTACAGTGTGCAATAAAGAGTATATTCATTCATTCTATTACCTACTTACCAATTACTTAAAAACATGAAATCCACAAACATTCCGATAGCAAGTACAAGTACAAATAAGCTAAAAAAAAATCCTTCGCTTTAAATCCTGGTATAAGCGGCATACCAAAACAGAAGCTTGACCTTTCAGCTTAAAAGTGCTAGTTCCTCGGAAAATAAGCAGCAAGGTATTTGCAGCTGCATTGTTTGCGAAACGAGGTTTTGATAATTTTCCACTAAATCACTCGGTGAATGCAACAATATCCAGTTTTAACGCTACAACGAGCATTTTTTCTTTGTCGCAATCCAGAACACGGTGATTGCTAAATTGTATGAAAATTAACGCGGACATTATTCAAATCATCATAGAATAATTTTCATTATTTTGTAACTTTAGTTGTGGATCGGAGAGACCGGCTAGGCGTGTAGCAATGGCTCTCTTCTAGCGCTACATTATCATCAGCCAAAAGACGTCTCCCCCAATGATTTCCGTGATGGGGAGAAATGCCAATACGAGCCACGCTTGGCAGGCAGATTGGCGTTCGTTGTGGTGTTGTACTTTAACTCACAGAGAGCGCTGCTGCCCGTTCTCTGGAGAGTTTCCAGAGTGGATCTACGCTACATAAAGATCATACGGTGAAGGAAAACATCCTGATGTCCGAATAAAAGGCGTGTCAACCCAATATCACCGTCTACTTTCTATAATGTTGTGTCAAATGCGTTTGGTGACTGGGCATTTATTTACATTTAGCTTAGCAAGTGCCTTCCTACCTACTACTAGGTTTTGGAATTAAACTACCTGAAGTGTGTTTTGGTAACTTTGATTTTTAGCCTAGTATGATTAACTATAGTTTAGTGGTATACTTTGATGTATGTATTATATATTTTGTATACATACTTAAACTCATGCTCATAATCTGATGCAGAACTTTTGGAGCTATGATGCTTCATAAGAAGACACTTCCAGGCTGACACAATTGTGAAGCTAGAAGCTCCATTGGCCGTTAGGGCAATATTTATAAAGGGAACAGTAACTTCGTCAAAGTATTGCTTCGTACTGTGACTGCTATATTAGATTTGACAGAATTTAACCCTTCTGTGGACACATCCCGTTCGACGTGATAACAATTATAGTCATAATTCTTTATTGCGTCATGTGGTACAACAGCGTTAGCTTAATATTAAGTAACCATAACACTTCTATTGTCTTATGTAGTGTCCACGAAAATGTTAAGATCACGACAAATCATAGTCAGTCTTTTTATAAATCTTCTCCGACGTATTCTTCTTTTCACCACAAAATTGGAGTTAAATTTATTCATCATCATCATCATCATCAGCCCATACCTGTCCCCTGCTGGACATAGGCCTCTCCAATTGCACGCCACTGTGATCTGTTTTCGGCTTCTCGCATCCAGCTTCTGCCAGCCATCTAGCGTATACGTTAAATTTATTGAAACTTCGTAAATGGAACCTCAGCTCCCGTTTTCGAGTATGCGCACAACCATCTCACTCATGGAGAGGCGGTCGTCTCGCTCGAGGTGGTGTCTCGCTCCGCTGACGATGAGCGGACCGTGGAGCAAGCGAAATATTCTACGGCACAAAAAAAATATGACGAATAGCCTCATATGATGAGGTTAACATAAACTTGAAGATCTGTAAACATCTAGGTACATTTTTGCGCAAACTAGTTTTTTACCCGTCTAAAAACAATTCGAAAGAATTTACCATTTGTGCAATAACATTAGTTATACCGGGTATAAGTTAAACTTGCATGCTGTATTTTTCTGACGTGCAGAAAATGTACAAGGTGTGAAAATATGACAAATTGTGGAATGACATCTTGTTAATAATTGGTTTATTAGTAGTAGTAAAACGGTTCGAATTTTTTAGCATATCAGCGTAGATCAATAAAATTTTCTGCCTAACTATCGATAACACATCTAGGCTATTTTTTTAATGTAAATTAAAACAAAAAATAAATCGAGTAAAATAATAAAGGTAAAATCGAGCTTTAGAGATTAATTCACGCCGATAAACCGGGTACAAATATATAAATACGAAGTCTACTCGTCTCGGGAATATTTTTTTGAAATGTAGAAATTTTATATTTTTCAGTTTTAGAGATCAACGTTTTGTGGGATAAAGTTGATAACGGAATTCATAATCCTCAGTAATTGCATATACAACCATATTTTGAAACTAGCCTCAAGTAATGATTGTTCCGTTTGTGTAAAAGAAATAAACTGTGATATAGCGACACTTGTGTACTGATTCCTATTTCAAAGTAGAGTTTTAATGCAATTCAATACCACAGGGTAACGATTGTTGTTAAGTTTAAATCCGTAATATTGTATACCTTACAACCACATAAACATATTATATACGCTTTGTGGACCATGGCGTTTGCTTAGCAAATATAATGCGTGGACACCGAGCAATGGTTTAAGAAACGTTGCTGGGTTCGTCATTATGAACAACTTTTACTATGCACAAAAATCTCTATTTTATATGAAGACAATTTTTTTTTTCATTTTCCCTCATTGCCGCCATAGTAAAATTTGTTCATACTGATGAGCCCAACAACGTTTCTAAGGTAAAATTAGTTTTTTATGTAACAGTTTAAGATTAGTATAGGAATAAGTATGTTAGTGAATAGTAACTGTTAGTTTTAGCAATAAAGGCAGAGATAGCTATATAAAGTACCTTTACGATTATTGTCTAGTTGGCTCGGTAGTGGCGTATACAAGTGATAAAATATCAATACGGACCCGGAATAACATTTGAAGTAATTTGCATTACTCGGATAATGCACCTAATGGCTTCCTCAGACGGTGAAAGTGTTAGACATTAACACTATTTTAGATACCTTGATGTAACCTTAATCTGGACTGTATGCTGTGGAGTCAGACATTAACTTAGGCACCTAATTCACGACTCTCCCAGAGGGTAGGCAGTTATGATAGAGCAGACGAACTGTCTGTACGCGATCACGTGTAAACCGGATGGCGTCATTATGCAACTCTTTTATTCATAAAATGGGTAACTTGGACATATTCCATGATAATAAAACAGTTTTTAACAAGAAAATTTTCGAAATTCTGGACATATCTTCAACACAATAAATCGTGCACACTTAACACACTTTATAATAAATAAAAAATGTACGTAATGAATTTATATTTTAATATCAACTGTCCACTGTCTGTTATAAATTAATATTTTTGTAAGTTTAGCTAAGATGTATATTATCCTTTCTGTGTTAGCCTATAATTAATATAGCACTGTACCGTAATGTCTGCGGCTTTTTTATTGGATTTTATTGGTGTATATCTTGTTGGCTTCCCAAATAAATAAAATAAATAAATAAACCGCCCCGATCCCTTTTTTATCGAGGGGAAGTCCGTTATGGAAACCCCTACTGTCCCGGCCCCTGGGTGAAGTGGTATTAAAGAATTACCCGTCCACCCAGCAGTGGTCAGGATGGCGTAAGTTTTCCCAAAACATTCCCAAACATTAGTTTAGATTTTTACAACGTTTAGATATTTATTTTAAATTTATTGTGCCTCCCGATGGAGAGTCAAATATCTCGAATTTTTTCTCGAACCACGGGACGGCAAAAAGACACTGCCTACCTTAGTATATTGGTTACCCGACCTAATAATACAGTTATTGCTGGATTTTTTTTGTTGTACTCACGACATAGGCTAACGAAGGTCCTGTGTTTTGTGGTCCTATCTAAGGTACCTATATTTCGTAAAGACAAGTTACCCATACATAGGTGTCAATCCTTGAAGGTTACTGCCTACCTTGTCGTAAAAGCCAATGCACGCCATTGATAAATATGTACACGTATACCTAAGAATAGAGTGCAGACAATCCTCAATTCTTAGTACCTATCCAATAGTTTCGCAAAGCGCAATAATGCATAACTACTTAACCATTTCCCGACAGTAAACGGCTATAGCCATCACAAGAAATAAAAAAATCTGTTGTGTTTATTTTATCGCCCACATGTTAACTTATAGTTACGCGTTAACTGTAAAATCTATAAATGCGAAAGTAACTCTGTCTGTCTGCTCACTTTAAACACGGAAAATAGAGGTTAAAGTGAAAAAAGAGAGAAGGAATTTTAAGGCTACTTTCTCCCCATCCTGGTCTCTAATAGGGGTGTTACAAGTTTGTATGAAACTATTGGACGCCCTGCGATTTCATTCGCGTAGTTTAGTAGTACCTGCATGCCAAATTTCAAGCGTCTAACTTGAGCGGTTTACATTTTTCATACAAAAGTATTTTCCCGTTAATTTCTGTTCCCGTGGGAATTTATGGAATTGCTTTCTTAGTGCACCCCTACGGTACCTAAGCTACGTCCGTTCCAAATTTCAAGTGTCTAAGTTCAGCCGTTTGGGCTGTGCGTTGATATGTCAGTCAGTCATTCAGTCAGCTTTTCCTTACGCGAATGAAATCGCGGGGCGTCCACTAGTATGTTATAAAACAATACGGTCTAGTTCCTTTAAATAATAATTATATTGCGTATACACTCGTCATAAAATACTAGAGTAACTATTTATACAGGTGGCAGTAATAAAATACAGATATTATGATAATTGCCAACATTTATAAGTGTTGTGCGACATACCGGATTTTAATAACATCGAGAGGTGCGCACGCGATTTCGTCTTAGTTGTATTTTGTTAGTTTTTTTACTTTGTTGCATTATGATCATTTTCGCTAATAGAAATTTTATGGGAAAACTGTATATCTTACGGAATTAGGCATACTTGTTAAGCCGTTATGAAAACGCATAGGCTAGAAGATCGCAAAGGCTTAACTAGATGTAGTTGTAAAATAAACGACGCTTTTATATTAATGTTTTAGTGTCACGTTAGATTTAAATGTTCGAGAAAATGTATGTATGTATGTGAACCCTGTAATGGCCATGTGCTCACCATAAGAAACATTTTTGGTAAACTGTTGGGATGCGCTTAGCAACTCTGCCTACCCCGCTTTGGAATTTTAAAAAGCGTAATTGTGTGTGTCTCTATATGTATGTAGGGTCGGCCAAGAAAGTGCTAAGTCTACGTCTACCTTCTAGCTTTGATGGCATTTAGCTGTGTCATTGAAACATCAAGAAGGAGGAAGTCTTGTTGTGACAAGCAAAAAATGAACCTTAATGTCTTATGACTTTAATATGAGTTTCACCCTTAAGATGGTAGACCAGATACTCGGTCAACAGTACTTACCTTCAGGAAAGTCCGTCTCATCTAGCTATCTCACTCTCAGCGATGCGAAATGATAGAGAGATATCGATCTAGCTGGAGGTACGCGCGTACGTGGCGACGATAACTGAGCTATTGATATAAGATTGAAAACCTTAGGGCGATAGACCAAATTCCTAGCCGACAATACTGCGTGTACTCTGAGCAATAGTTTTAGAAGCTTTGTTGGGCTCGTCAGTTTTTTTTAAATTTCCCTGCATTGTCGCCATAGTAAAAGTTGTTCATCCTGACGATCGGACTCTTCAATATTTCTAAGACAATGAGAATTTTCAAACTGCAAAAATTTCTTAAAGAGATGTCGGTAGTAGGTGTCCGAGGTGACTTCTGTGAGTTAAATTGTACGTTTATTATTATTTGGGTAAGTTATTTTAGACACTTTTGTAACATGTAAACAAGTAATAAAAAAAATATTGTTACCTTCAATACTGACTGTTTGAAGTTAGTCGTTGACATTTGTCCCCCCCTAATACAGCTAATGCCATCTATCATAACTAAGAGAAAATGAAAATTCCCCATTCTCGGGGTTAATTTATACGCAGTACATGGATCCATGGTCGGACGGTTTCTGCTCGGTTGTACCCGAGAGAGGCGAGCGTGCCGTATCGTGACTGTACACGCATGATTGTAGCAAGATTAGAGGTAGTCAGATACGCGTATAATTTCAGTAATTTAATGCTGATTCAGAGCGTAGAGAGACATGTGTGTAGATTGGTGAAATGCCGGATATTATCATTTAGGAGGCAAGTTATGTACAGTCGGAGATCGTTTACGCGAACCTACTTTAGGTTGTTCAAAACTGACCTGAGCTCTGAATCTAAGAGACAAGGTAAATGCATGTCCACCCCAGAGTGGAGTGAATAGCAGAGAATATTTCGAAAAGGGAAATTAGTTAAATTAATATATGTACATATACTAATATTATAAATTCGAAAGTAACTCTGTCTGTCTCGTTTTCACGCCAAAACTACAGAATCGATGTAAATGAATTTTGGTATACACATAGTTCAGAACCTGAGAAAGGATAGGCTACTTTTATCCCCATCCTGTGGGACGCTTAACTCAATAGAAGGTGTTGTAGTTAGTATGAAATTCTGAAACTACGCGAATGAAATCACGGGGCCATATAAATAATAAATGATTTGGTACTTTACGTTTAGTATTCATTTTTGTTTTCAGAATAATTTAAGTTTATGTACGTAAGTTTTTACGTGAATTTGAAATATCAAAATAGCTATGACCTTCAAGCATCGTCATATTATTATTTTACTCAATTAAACAATTGCAAGCCTCCCTCCAAATTGAAGGAACAATGTACAATTGTTGCAAGCAAGCCAGGTGCCATTGTCTCTCCGTTTGGGAATTACTTCACTCTTCCTGTGCTCTTGAGCACAACAATTAAGTGCAATTCATTTCCATTTACAATATACCTCGGACGTTAGAGGGGGCTTGGGGTCTTGTCGGCCTCTACTTACCTTTCGAGGCTTTATAATATACCCAGTTCTGATTGGATTCGGTTTTAAAACGAATGTCATTTAATGTTTTACAAAATTTCCGACCGATTTTCTTGACTCTTATACTTGTAGAATAGAAACAAACAATGGGAAAATTTCAGGGCCCTTGTTTGTCTTAGTTATAAAAGATGGCGCTAGCTGTATTAAGGTGAATTAATGTCAACGAAATGATTGACGTCAATCTGTCAGTATTGAAGGTGACAGTAAATATTTGATTATTTATTTACATAATACAAAAGTTTATGGAGAACAGAATACATGTATCACCACCCCAGCCTAACTTTTCCCGTCTTGGGGGTCGTAAGAAGCGACCGAGGGAACTCTCCAGGGCAGCAGCGCTCTCTGTGAATCCAACCACAACACCACTGCCATCGCCAACCCGCCTGCCAAGCTTGGCGATTATTGGTATTTACCCCCAATTCATAATGGAAATCATTAGGGCTGACCGTAGTCCAGCAGTGAACGACATGAAGCTGATGATGAACAAAATAATAAAAAACGTAATAAAATATATCTCACAGAAGTCACCCTGGATACCTACCAGCGACATCTAGATAAGAAATTTTGGGAATGTGAAAATCCCTATTTTAAAGACAGTTTTCGAGGTTACTGGTTTGTAATATTTTCCAATGTCAACAGAATAATCCCACCACCACCCAAGCCCTACCTGCCTCTCGGCGTACGGACCATTCTCTGGAGACGTCACGAATGTCAGGACAATAGCAAAAATCTTTTGGCTATTATCTCCTCTCCACCTTGTATACCTCGGCACTCTGTTAAATTGTTTACTTGTTCAACAAATTAATGCTCTTACGAATCAGTACTAGTAGAAAATGTATCCCCCGACAAAAACGGCATTTTTTATGCAAGTACCAACTACACACATCAAAAGTGTCTAGGGATCAAGTACATTTTAGAAGATTGCAATCAAGAATATATTTTACAAAAACTGAATTCATTCATATTTTATTCAAAATGTGGTGATCAAGTCATTGATACAGGCATGGGGAATTAGGTAGGAGACCAATCCAGAAGATTAGATTTGATTTAAATAAATTAGATTTTTTTAGAGCTAAAAATGTTCTTGATCCCTAGACACTTTTGATGTGTGTATTTGAAAAGGAGCCATCGGAATATATTGCACGGTCCGCAGGTTGGAAATACCCTTTTAAATATAAAAAAAAACGGGTAAGCGTAAACCGAATGAGGACATACCTTTACAACAAGAAATACATAGTAAATTTAAATAAACAAAGTAGTACCACGAGTCTAATTAATACAGGCCTAGGCGTGTCCAGTTTGTGACTACACGCGAGCAAAGCTTGTAAAGTGCAGATCAGTAGAGTTTGCAAAATAACGGTTTTCTGAATCCGAACAGATTTAATTGTGGAACGTATGCTAATGAAGGTGCGCTGGCGCAACCAACCGCGAATCCTGCGACCACGGCGGCCTACTCTTCTCTTGTATCTTACTGTTTTGAAATAGGTTGGCACGTTTACTTTTATTTTTCTTCATCATCAGCCACATAACGTCCACTGCTGGACGAGGGCCTCCCCCAATTGAGATCCGTCATTTGGGGTGAAATGCCAGTAATCGCCACGCTTGGCAGGCGGGTTGGCGATCGCAGTGGTGTTGTGGTTTAAATCACAGAGAGCGCTGCTGCCCGTTCTCTGGAGAGCTCCCTCGGTCGCCTCTTACGACCCCCATGACGGGAAAAGTTGGGCTGGGGTGGTGACACATGTAATCTA
>SJJU01010211.1:0-26058 GCA_012932125.1 Conopomorpha cramerella | reverse complement strand
ATCTGGGAAACATGTCTGAGAGCCTATGTACGCAACGCGCTTGTACGGTGAAGGACAACATCGTGATGAAACCCGCACACCCTATAATGGCGATGGGCTCGGTGAACCGTGGGCATTTGATTCAGCAAGTACCTCTACCTACCCCGCTTTGGGATTAAAAGGCGTGAAGTGTGTGTATTTGAGAATTATGTATGTTTGAGAATTTACCCTATGTATAAGTAAAAAAATACTTAGGGTAAAACCTCAGACACTTTTCCCAGATTTCACCCTGGATCCACCCCAGGGCAAGAGCTAATAACGGAGTATAAACGGGCTCACCCCCATCACACCTCGGGTTAAATACGCTTGTTGAACCGTCGAAGTTTACTTAGGTACCCAATGCATTCGCAATCAATCTTCTTTCTACATATTCAGACTGGGACTAGACTAGATTTGTGTGGAAATACAAAAGTAGATTCCCACGTCTCCTGAAAAACTAAGTTTTCCGCAAACGCGTCGTTAACTAGTTAGTAAATACAACTTTATATATCCACGCCACGTTATCGTAAAAACCGATTCATCATTATAACGAAAAACTATTACTCAATACTCAATAATTTATTGCTTCTATTATCTTGCATCATTGCTTGCTTACTCGAACGTTTCCTAGGTTAAAGAAACAATGCTACATTTAAACCTAACATAATTTTTAGGTTTAAATTGTAAAACATGTAGGTACCTACTATCCAATAGCAAACAGTTACAATCATCTATTACTTGTATATATAAAACTCAAAGTCATGATTGGATCATTCATCACAACGCCCAGCCCACCCTTGACCCTAGAATGCTGGAATTTTGCACATGGGTTCTTTTTATGATGTTCACGTGAGATAAGAAATAACTTTTCAAAATGCATCACCTAAGGAGGTAAAAAGTGAATACTAACGTATAAATTAATTTCCAAAATAACTAGAGGGGCCATCGATTTTATTATTAGAAGGTCGATGACGTAATGTTGTAAATACAAATGAATTCAGTACGCACGTAGGTAAGGTAAAAAAAGTTCAAACCAACTAAAAACCTTCTTTAAAAAGATTTCATGTCTCAAAATGTTTCATTAAGATTAGGTATATAGGTCGGCGCGGAAAATCGTGGACGAAACAGAAAATAAACACAAAAAAGAAATTGAATTTATTAGTATTTTGTTAGGTTTATAAATTAAATGGAGACAACAATTTTGTAGATTCTGATTGACATCATCATCTTTCTGCCTCGGTGACTCGAGCCGGGTGTTAGATTCTCGTCATCCCAACCGAATCCCAGGAATCTATTAAATATTCATTATTAATTCATTATTAATCTATTAATTCTTAGTAAATTTTACTAAGCTTCCTTATATTTACCAGTATTAAAATAATATGTAGGTTAATAGTACATTTCACATTACTTTTGGCTCTAAAACAATGTCCTTTGACAATTATCAATCAGTCTGTCAAACTGTCTGTCATTACATAATGTCAACCAAATTTATTTTGATTTCCGTGATTTCTTCTCGGATTTTCTTGGTGTTTCTGTTTACGAGTATAAAAATTCTAATTTAATTAAGTTAAACATGAAGAGAGACGCTCATTTATTCGATCTGTACTGGGAAGACATACTCGTAGCGAAATTGTTGCCATATCTGTCGATAAACGACTGTTTTAATTTTCGATGCACATCGAAAACATGTTACAAAATTGCTAATATGTACATCTCTAAACTAAAGAAATTAGAGATTATGAACAGACGTTTCTCTCCATTGACATTCCGAGTAAGTTACTGCTTTATTATTTACAAAACTGAAACATATCTGTCGTCTACTTTCTAAAAAAACAAAATTCTCTTAGGTTTTCAGCACATCGTGTACGCAGTTAAAAGTGATAAATCTCAGCAAGTGCGTTACAGTACGGGACTCTGACGTCATACCATTATTCTCCAGAAACCCTCACCTAGCTAGTTTGAATCTAAGCAATTGTCCAAACTTGACCGCAAAATGTCTTCAGCCTGTTATTCTCTTATGTCAAGACTTGAAGATGTTCAAGGTTGCAAGATGCGCATGGATAACGACAGGAGCACTGGAGGCCCTAGCTTTACATCAGAAAAACCTAGAATTTGCCGACATATCATTCTGTTCAAGCATATCAGAGAATTGCATACTGATATTGATAAAGAAATTTAGAAGGATAAAAACTCTAAACTTGGAGGGTAATAAGCAAATAACTGATAAATGTTTGTTTGCAATCGCAAAGTTCAGTACAGCTATAAAGTTTCTCAACCTGGGTGGGTGCCGAGATATCACTGATAAAGGAATGAGGTAAAATTGTTATTTTATAGTTATGTAATAATATATTTTCTTTATGAATTAGACATATTTGTAAGACTAGTAATTATCCTTTTAAATGCCAGAAAGAGGATTTTAAATTGATAGTTCTTGATTATACAGTTTCTAAATGTTTACTTTTATGCATCTGAAAGACCTTGACAGTAAAAATGTTGTGAAACTATGTAAAATCTCTAAAATGATTTGTTTCTTGATAACTAATTCACATTCTGGTGAGGCCTAAGTCCCGCAGTGAATAAATAAAAACTGTTTGATGAACTAATTTACAGTGTTAGTAATTTTCTATTATATGCATGTATCAGACATACAAACCTTAATCAACTATCACTATCTATTAAAAAAACCGCACCCAAAGTTGCATAGTTTTAAAGATCTAAGCATACATAGGGGCAGACAGCAGGAAGCTACTTTCTATTATACTATGTATTGATAATTATGGGGTCCGCTTCTCTGCTGACTCACAAGTAGAGATGTCTATTTTATCCATACCCTAGTTTTTTTTCCGAATAGCATATTTGGAAAAACCTAGGGTATGGGAAAAATGGGCAAAGAGAAGTGTAAGGTTAATACAGGAAAGTTAGTGAAGATGCAGACCTCTTGTCTCTACCTAACATTTCTACATATTTGTGAGTCAGCAAAGAAGCAGACACCCTAATTATATGTTTTTTATTTCAAAGGCCCATTTTTCCTATTAATTGTGAAAAGTGACATCATTTTAAATTTCTACCATGATTTGACAGTGGCACAAATCTAAGAGGTCCAGTTTTCAATTACTGCATAGATCCAGCTGAATCTGTATGATTGCCTGCTTTATGTTGAATTTCAGGACATGGTTGGTTGTTGATTTTTGATATAGACATGCAAGTTGAGATCCCACAAGAAAAAGTCAAATTGCACGACTGTCAATTGTGTAACTTACAATTGACAATTTGGCATCAGTAACGCATTTGACAGATAGATACCACCAAAACAACATGGCCGCCACAACTTATCAACATCAACCCATCCTTATTGAAACCCCTTAGTTTTATATCTACACACATACTAAAATATAATCTGTTTACTGTCTGATTCCAGAGCAATCGCACAAAGCTGCCACAACTTGGAGGGTCTTCTCTTGAGGGGATGCTTCAACATCACAGAGAATAGTCTACAACTTATGAGGAACAGAGTGATGATGGACCGACGGCGGCCTGACATGGCACCATCCTTTGATGTCTACTTACCAATATAGATCTGTGTAACATACAATGTGTAACGAAGAATAATCTTGTGTTCGACGGGAAAGAAATTAACTGCTCAATAACTTTGGGTTGTGTACACAGAATATAATGATGATGTAGTAGATAACACATCATATGCATTCGACAATGTACTCCTTTTTTTTGCCTAGTAATATCACCCTTATGTGATGTGAGTGTTCAGATGAATAGGATCTGGAAGGTGCAATATGCAACGCTTACCCCTTAATAGGATGTATTAGTATGTGTAAAGGATGTTAAGGAAAGATGTACCAAACTGGGAAAATAATTGCTTAATTATTTCAAGTGTGAAAACAATGAGATTTGGCAGTTATTTAAATTTTTTTTTATTTGAAAATGTTGGTGCCGAAGTCGCAAGTAAAAAAACTTTGAACCATTCCAGAAAAACTAAGAAGTCATAAATCACATTATTTCATACTCGCCACTATTTTCTCAGTTTTCTACCACTTTTTTGATAACAATATAAGGTATAATTATAAGAAAATGATTTCAACTACCTCTCCAGTAAAACATAATGAGATATTATAAATGTGTGCCTATTCCTGTGGTAGGACAGGTGTGTCGTATTTATGTATTTTACGTATACAGGGTGGAAATGATATTAATCTCACGCTAGGTTTGCACTGACGTCTATAAAATACTCAAATCTTTTCCACTCTATATAGGATAATACTATTCCTTGTGATACTTTGATGCCAAACAATGCATGTTGTTTTTTATAACATAGTAAGCATGTTAACAAATGTCAAATTTTATTACAAAAAAAAAATAAAAATTATTTGCAACCTATTGCATAATTAAGCCAACACTAAACAATTAATATAGTCTTCCGGATCAATAGAAATATGTAGACCTATTTTTGAGTAGGTACAGTCAAGGACTGGTGTTGCATAACACTTCCGTCTTTTAAAATGGCTGGGTTATCCATTTTACTGTATTTTTCACCTACTTCAATAGAGAAGGAAGTTGTCAATTGACAGTATTTTCTTTTTATGTTTGTTACCTCAAAACTTTTGACCGTGTGAACCGATTTAGATGATTTTTTTTTTTTTTGTTTAAAAGTTGGAGCTTCACGTTTGGTTCCATTTAAATTTCGCCCAGTTCCGACAATGGGATCGAGGCGAAAACCACAGAAGTTTTAATAGTTTACTTGTTGAAGTCAGTTCTTTTTTCTTGTATTAGTTTGGCAGTTTATCTATGAATATTTTTAAACTACTTGACTGATTTAAAATACAAATTCACTGTTGGTAAGCTACGCTATCCCCGGTAAATGTAGGCTATGTTTTATCAGAAATATAATGCGAGAAGAACAGCTAGTAGATGTTTGTTATATTTAGTAATATGCCCAGCCCGTTGCCACTTATCTTGCTGTATCACCTAGCTATACCTAAGTACAAATTTATCAATACAATTGATAGTTCTGGATTATTTACGCCTGCCTATCGGATATTTTATTTTATTACATAAGACAATCAACATAAAAATAAAGCTTTTAAGTAGGTATTCACAATTCCAATTAACTTACCTGTAAGAAATCGCTATTAGCGATAAGGTCGCCTTTTGCAATTTTTCAATTGTAATTGTTTTATATTTGTAAAGTACAGTGTGCAATAAAGAGTATATTAATTACAGATGAATTAATTATTAATTCGTTTTTATAGATATAACTAGCTGCTCACAGGCGATACTACCCGCAGTTTATGCCGTTCGCAATGGTAATTTGTCAGTGATAAATTAAAGCCTATGTAAGGTAAGCTGAATGCTTATCTTTGGTTAATATTCGCGCTATAATACCCGTTTTAAACATTTAATATAAAGCCTATGTGTTATTCAGATGTGGAATATATATAATTGTAAAGTTTCATTAAAATCCGTTCAGTAGTTTTCGCGTTATAAAGCGACAAACATCCATTCAGCCAAACAAACTTGCGTTAGTAATATTAGTGGGATGATCCGGAAGACTTTAAATTTAATAGGGGTTGTAAAACATTTTTATGTACAGTACTTTGTGTAACATGGTTAAGCAATAAACAAAATAGAGGTCTCTGTAGTAGATGCGGATATTTTGTCCGGTGGTAACTTTAAAATGGCCCTAGTCATGCAAAACCGAGCAATGGTCTTTTTACCGAATATGATACTTATTGGTCGGTTTTTGCATAACAAGGGCAAAATGTACCCCAATTCTAAACGCAGGTCAAATCTGGACCATCTTTAAAAAAACAAAATTAGAATGCCAGTTAGGCCTCATTTTAAGGACATTAGATAGGTACTTACATAGAATGACGACCGACGATTAATATACTTAATCCATTTCGAGGGTCGATGAACTCAAAATGTATGTGCGCCCGATAGGATGCTTACGCCAACTTTCCTTTTTATGCCACTTCAAATTTTCATAAAAAAATCCCGATATGCCATCTTTACTTTATTTCCTAGAATTAGATTTTTTATGCTATCTATCGTTAATATGCTTTACGAAAGGATTGTTATGCAAGATTTATGTAACTTATGAGAACGGATTCCTGTTGGAAAAGATAGCATAATATAAGGAAAAGATGTATGAAGTTTAAAAAGGTGTCATAATATACGTACAAGAAAGTTGGAGTAAAAGTAAATTTGAAGGCTTTAGTCTCTTTTGTTTTCACACCGAACAAAATTAACCGAACTAGACGAGAATACGAAATTAAACGAAGAATTGGCTTTAAGACATGACCGACCTCATATTGTTTTTGTATGTAGACGTTCAGTTTCTGTTATCTCGAAAAAATTAACTTTTCATTGAAATTGATGTCAAATTCAACCCAGGATATGTTCGGGGTTTGGGGAGACGGATCGTTACCTACAAATCTGTACGATTTAGACTTTGTCACTGGGACCAAACACAATTAAACTTGCAAGCAACGTACCACCCTCGGTCTTTCTCTTTCTAAGCAATATGTATGAAATATACTTCTGGATCCAAACCGTAATTTTGGTAGTAAAAGTGACGAGAGCACATACTATGCCCTGTTATGCCGCCGTAAGGGTCAGAAGATAAATATCTCTTGCTCTTTCACTCCTGCATGTTTATCAAAATCGTTGACTCGTTTTATTCTACGTCAATTTCGGATTGCAAGTCTAGTTTTTTTTGGTCTGAGCTATGTCATGCTTAATAAATTGTGACATAATCATGTCACGCAAGACTTACATCTTATGTCTGTCAATTTCCGAAATGTCATATTTGAAAAAAATAAAAAAATTGAAGTTAACAAACGTCCAAACCGTGTTTGTATTTCATTTGCGTCACCTCTCAAATCTAAATATCATGAATTATTGTTGCCGCATCTTATTATCTATCTTGGTCTTGCTAGGTATCTTCTGAAAATCCACTCGCTGTGTATCTCGCTCTCAACGATGCCAGATGAGAGACGGCCATGTGCGCTTCAACCAATTCGATGAAGGTGACGAGAATTGTACCTATTATAGAACCACTATAGTCTAGTACATTTCAGACCCTCGGTACCCCTGGTCTTAAGTTAAGTGGTACCGACCACTGACTAATAAAAAAATACACTTAACGCTTTTCAATCCTAAAGTGGGATAAGCTACAAAGTTGCTTGCGATGGAAAGGTTGTGGGTTTTAAATTGGTAAATAGTTACCGACATTTAATCCAGGAGTATGCAGAGACAAATGCCCACATTTTAATGCCGGCTGTACACACTCGCCGAGACACCCCGAGACAGGGCGAGAGCGAGTATGTACATGATGCTCTCGCCTCGCCTCGCTACCTCTCGTCTCGACTCGGTCGGCCTCGGCTGCGTGTCGGTTTTTTCGCCCGAGTCAAAGGGTCTCGTCCGCTCTCGCGAGGCAAACGAGAGCGAACATGTACATACTCGTTCATTTAGTTACCTGCTAACTGTGTTTGCGTAAAGACGTGTTCTCGATTTGAAAATGTGGTCATACGAACGTGAATTAGAATTCTTAGAATTATATTTTTAGAATTTTATGTTATATATGTAAATAATTATAGTTACTAACAGCACTAAGGCAAACAGCCGCAGCAGTTTCTAGGTCTATCGTGGTCGATATCCGCTGTCTAAATGACGCCCCGAGTGTGTACATGGTGCCCTCTCGTCGAGAGCTTCTCGCCCGGGACTCTCGCAGAGAGAGTCTCGGCGAGTGTGTACAGCCGGCATAACGTAGCGAGATAGGGGATGAGCTGTTCGCCGCACCATTATGCCGGCTGTACACACTCACCAAGGGTCCCGGGCGAGAAGCTCTCGATAAGAGGGCACCGTGTACACACTCCGGGCGTCATTTAGACAGCAGATATCGACCACGATGGACCTAGAAACTGCTGCGGCTGTTTGCCTTAGTGCTGTTAGCTCCTATAATTATTTAGACATATATCATACAATTCTAAAAATTCTAATTCACGTTCATTTGACCACATTTTCCAATCGCGAACACGTCTTTACGCAAACACAGTTAGCAGGTAACTAAATGAACAATATGTACATGTTCGCTCTCACGTACATTCTGTGACGTACATACTCGCCGAGACACCCCGAGATAGGGCGAGAGCGAGTATGTACATGATGCTCTCGCCTCGCCTCGCTAGGTACCTCTCTCGTCTCGACTCGGTCGGCCTCGGCTGCGTGTCGGTTTTTTGCGCCCGAGTCAAAAGAGTCTCGTCCGCCCTCGCGAGGCAAACGAGATCGAACATGTAAGTACATACTCGTTCATTTAGTCACCTGCTAACTGTGTTTGCGTAAAGACGTGTTCTCTATTGGAAAATGTGGTCAAACGAACGTGAATTAGAATTCTATTTTTAGAATTGTATGATATATGTGTAAGTAAATAATTATAGTAGCTAACAGCACTAAGGCAAACAGCCGCAGCAGTTTCTAGGTCCATCGTGGTCGATATCCGTTGTCTAAATGACGCCCCGAGTGTGTAGGTACACGGTGGAGAGCTCGCCCGGGACTCTCGCAGAGAGCCTCTCGGTGAGTGTGTACAGCCGGCAGGGTTCACGCACGCGAGCGTCGCTTAGCGTGTAGCGTGTGGGGTACGCTTTAGGATTAAAAGGCGCGAAGTGTATTTGATTTATTATCAGTAATATGTATACCACGGAGATTGTTGCCCCATGTCATGGGGAGCCATGAGGAATTAACGATACTTTTTACAAAGCATCAGGTATGTGGGTATACTAAGTTAGTCAAAGCGTAACACTAGTATTTTTAAAAATCTACCTAGGTGTCATATTCGTTTTCCCATTAAACCTTTTAATTTTATTTAAAGTGTATAAAACAGAAGAAAACCACAATCTACCTACACCATACCTCCCACCTCGTGTGTGTCGTACCTACGCCATAAAAGAAAGTTACAAACTGAATTAAGTTTGAATCAGTGAAATAAAAGTTAGGTACTTTTTTCGAAAGAATCGAGCTCTCATGCCAACATAGTAACTTCAATCTTAAATAACCTGTCTTATCACAAGAGCAGCAGTTTATGACTGATAAGGATAATTATTACGTATTCTCTAGAAAAGGAAATTACACAATGGTTGGTAGGTCAATTGGAAATAACTTGTACTATGAATTAATAAAACAAAGAACTTTTAAAAACATTATAGGTATTTATTAAAAATAACACTTGTGCTTGCAGAATTCAAGCGATAAAACTAAATAAATTCTAACAGACAAAATATTTGCCCTACTACATTAACACAATCGGACTTTCAAATACTATCAGACACACCACAATTTCTCATGACTCAATCAAATATTGCAATTATAAACATTGTATTCATACATTCAGTGTACTGAGACTACAACAGTTCATAACACCTTAAATGCTTGTAATATTGTAACAATAAATTTATTTCTAATAGGCGGTTTACATCATTCCTCCCATACCTCCCATGCCGCCCATACCACCCATGCCAGCCATAGGGTTTGGCTCCTTCTCTTGTGGAATATCGCAGATAACAGCTTCAGCTGTCGTCAGGAGTGAAGCTACTCCACTGGCATCAGTCAGTGCAGTTCTCACAACTTTGGTGGGGTCAATGATACCCTTCTCAATCATGTTCACATATTCATTGTTCAGAGCATCATATCCAAATTCAGGTCCAAGTTCCTCAACTTTGGCAACAACAACAGAGCCATCAATGCCAGCATTGCGAGCAATAGTCATGCAGGGCATTCTCAAGGCCTTCTTAACAATCTCAACACCAGTAGCCTGGTCGCTGTTACCAGTCTTCAGCTGCTCCAAGATGGGGATGCATCTGAGGAGGGCTGAGCCACCTCCAGGTACAATACCCTCTTCAACAGCAGCACGAGTGGCACACAGGGCATCATTGACACGGTCCTTCTTCTCATTGACCTCAACTTCACTTGAGCCTCCAACATGTAGAACAGCAACTCCTGAAGCTAATCTTGCAAGTCTCTCCTGCAATTTTTCCTTTTCATACTCCGAGGTAGTCTCCTGAATCTGGTCACGGATTTGTTCAGCACGCCTGTCAATGTCAGATTTCTTGCCCTTGCCCTTGAGCAAAAGTGTGTCATCCTTAGTGATAACAACCTCACCAACTTGACCAAGGTCAGACAGTTGGATGTCTTCCAACTTGATCAAGTTGGCGTCATCTCCAAATACAACACCACCAGCAGCAATGGCCATATCACTGAGGGTTGCCTTGCGGTTGTCACCAAAGCCAGGTGCTTTTACAGCAGCCACTTGGAGACCAATTTTCAGCCTGTTTACAACAAGAGTTGAAAGTGCTTCGCCATCAACATCCTCAGCAACAATGACCAAAGGTTTCCTCTGAGCATTGGCTAACTCAAGAGCAGGAATAATAGTCTGCACATTGCTGATTTTCTTTTCAGAAAACAGCACTAGGGCATCCTGGAATTCAACTTTGGCTCCCTTAGAAGAGTTGATGAAATATGGTGAAATATAACCTCTGTCAAACTTCATACCTTCAATGATGTCCAATTCATCGTTGAGTGTTTTGCCGTCCTTTACAGTGATGACACCATCTCTGCCTACCTTCTTCATGGCGTCGGCGATCAGGGTGCCGATAGCTGTGTCGCCGTTGGCAGAGATTGTGGCGACCTGGGCGATTTCTTCTGGGGTGGTTACTGGTTTCGACATGGTCTTCAGCTTGTCTTTCACAGCATCAACTGCCATCATAACGCCCCTTCTGATTTCAATGGGATTTGCACCTTTAGAGATCTTCTCAAAACCTTCTTTGGCGATAGCTCTGGCTAAAACTGTGGCTGTGGTGGTGCCGTCACCAGCTTCTTCATTGGTGTTGTTGGCGACATTCTGAACGAGCTTAGCGCCGATATTTTGGAATTTGTCCTTCAGCTCCACTCCTTTAGCGACTGTGACACCATCCTTCGTGATCTTAGGTGACCCCCATGATTGTTCGAGAATGACATTTCTACCTTTAGGACCCATTGTTACTGCAACAGCATCGGCGAGAACATCTACGCCCTGCAACATTAGGGCTCTTACATCAGCGCCGAACCTTACATCTTTCGCGTAGAATCTTGACAGTTGATGGGATTTGTGCAGGCAGATGGTCTGGCGAACCACTCGAGGAAGGCGCAACATTCTCGATTTTGATTAGTTAGGAATTTGTGCACTTAAACTTTGTTCAGACCTCGATTCTAGAAGTTTCTCGCCGGGATCGCTAAAACGTGATCTTCCGCCGGTTAGAGGTTATAATCAAATGAATGAAATTTTCTTTAGTTCGAAAAGAAAATCGTCTGTTTCACAAAAAGTTCGATAGATGACGCTTCAACATTTTCATTGTCTATGGTAGTAGCGGTCTAGTCTAGATAGTGGAACTATGCCAAGTTCTATAAAATTCGTAAAATATCGGTTAACATTACTAGTACTGAAGGGAACGCTTAGCATCTCAGGATCCAATACATTCAACAGCCTATTTTCATTCATTCACTTTTGACGTTTGTACTTTATAGTGGACGATACGCGTGGATTTTTGAATTGAAATAAACATGTGCGGCAAATAGTTCGTAAATTGCCGCTCGCCGGGGTAGCACGTTTCTAGACACATAATAATTTTCTAGGTTTCAAATAAATTACAACTCTTATACCTCCCCTTTCAAGTAAATATTACATAATGTCAAATCCCAGGTAAGATCATTATTTAGACATTAATAAAAATAGATTGGCACTTGCAAAGTTTCTAACCAATTTAATAATTGCATCTTTAATTCTACTCGTATCTATGCACTTCTAAGTTTCCCTATGCATAATATATTATATAGCGTTCCTAAACATTTGTCAACAAACCTCCCCATGTCACGTACATCTATTTATAAAACATTTATTACGATAAACTTTATCTATATCATAAATTAACGACAGTGATTGATTTGTTTCCTGTGATTTGGATTTAATGTTCGGGCAACAAAGCCTTACAGAATTTTGTCTTTCAGTGATGCCTATTATTCTAATAAGATTCAAATCAGTACAATATTATTTATACATAGCCTTTTCTAGCTGCCCATGTGGTAAGGAGGGTGTCCTCTTGGGTATTGGTAATCCACTACTTGACATCTCAGCAAATGTTGATGGAAGTTTACTGCAGAAGTATGGACTGCAACCAGACGATGCCATCATGGCCGAGGAGAAGCATATGCCACTATATCAAGAACTGAAGGATAAGTGAGTATAGACTTATTGTTACTAATACATTATTCGTACCAACTACCAGTTTCTACCATTTTTTTTTGTTGTAATACTTTTCTTATTGTATTTGTAACTAAATACAATATCAACAAGTTTGGTAATTACTGTACTTGAGTTACAAGCACAAACTTGGTCTGACTGCAGGTGTTTAAGAATAGGTTTTGTTTAAGAGATCATAGTATACATACTATACTCAACTCTTATTATGATGGAAAACATTGCGTGGAAAACTGTTTGCCAAAAGGTGCGTAAACACATGACTGTCTATGTAAATATGCTTATATGCTTAGCAGTTGAGATTAAAAGCTGTTGGTGTGTTTTATTTAATACAGATTTTGTTCTCCCAATGTCTTCTTTTAGTTTCCTTTGTTGTTTTATATATAATCTAATATATTACATTTTATTTAGGCTGTACACAAAATAGTTATAATTATCGCAATATTTCTCTATGTACCTCTCTGATGTATGTTAGAGATAAATCTTTATTGTAATTAAATACAATTACAATTTACTTGTTACCTACTCAAAAAATGTATTATAATAGTTACTTTGAATATATTTTTGTGACCTGTATGAACTCTACAGAAGCTTCTTAAGAATACACAGAGTCTGCTATGGATCTTCTAGGAGTTGGAGTGGTTGAGGTGCAAAATCACCCTATATTATTTATATCTAAAGATTTGAGAAATATATTTTTTTTTTTTGTCAAACAGGCCCAATGTGGAGTTCATAGCTGGTGGAAGTGTTCAGAACTCGTTGAGAGTGGCCCAGTGGATCCTCAAGACTCCTAGGTTGTGCACTTACTTTGGTTGTGTGGGAAATGACGATTATGCTAAAATACTTCGGGAAAGAGCTGTGTGAGTATCTTTTTTTAAATTAATGTGTACACAGTTCATGCTGTGTTCATTATTTTCATTACAATACATATATTATATAGTAATAGTACATATACATACATAAATAGTAGACAACATATTATGATTTCATTCACATTTTTCCATTTGTTTACACCTCGAGTCATTTGACTTTAACCTTTTCACTGCCAATGTCTTATAAATCAAACACATAAGCCAAGTGATTTTGAAGTATGTTTATCAGAGCAGAAAATCGAAATTGTGAAAAAAAAAATTGTGTTTTTGAAAATATAATATTGCCTATGGCATCCGAGGTAGTGTTGTTGGGAAAGAATGTATGTTATTGTCATTACTAACATTTGAAATTAATATAAAATTCATACCTTTCCTCTATAAATTAATTCTCATCCACACACTGGACTAATTCTCTTATAATTACTCCACCAGCCCCACTAGCACAGTGTTCCAAGAAATAAGTCACAAGACATATAACGCGCTGCGATTTGTTGAAACTAGCTGAGTCGCACAGAGTGTGACATAACAGCCAATCAGAACGCGTATTTGTTCATGTCATGTCTTTCTTGAGGCGCGTGTTAGGCCTGCTGTATATTTCGCAAAACAAATGTCAAGAAACAAGAGTATTCAATTATGTCCACTTGGAACTGATGAAACAAAATTAGCAGTAATTTGATACTTGTTTGTCATAATGTTGATTGGTCACAAGTCTCTCTCTCAAGTTTCTTACTACCTTGTATTAAAGTTCATTTTTTAAATGTCCGTTGTTCTTCTAGTGGGCTGATAATTGGAAACTATTATCGAAATTTAGCACCACTGTACATGGACAGTGTCGTGCTTGTCAAGCCTAAAAGATTGATTAGGAACGAATTTTTGTCCAATGTATGTAAGGAATATAATAGGGTCCATATTCTGAACGAAAATGCTTGAGGCACATTAGTCTCACTTTTGGTAGTGAAAGTTTCATCATTAAATATGATCGCGTCGTGTGTAGGAAAAGATTAGAAACTTATTCCAAACTAAAGTTTCACAAATTTTCGGGTTTCGTTTCACCATGTGTTCTGGGCCTTAGGGTCAGGTAAAGCATGAAACTTAGCTGAGTAGTGCTTGAGTGTAGTCTAAATCATTCATTTATTAAGTACAACCACCATTTTGGGTTTCGTCCCAGTAGCTCATCACATTTAGATCGCGTCGTGTGTAGGAAAAGATTAGAAACTTATTCCAAACTAAAGTTTCACAAATTTTCGGGTTTCGTTTCACTGGGCCTTAGGGTCAGGTAAAGCATGAAACTTAGCTGAGTAGTGCTTGAGTGTAGTCTAAATCATTAATTTATTAAGTACAACCTCCATTTTGGGTTTCGTCCCAGTAGCATAGATTTTTACGCATTGTTAATTGAAAATATACCCTATTTAATGGTGTTTAAAGTCACAGCTGAAATTGGAATGTGTCTTAAAGGTTGAATTTGGTTTAAAACCAGACAAAATTACCTCAACTATGCCTAGCTGTGACTAGACGCAATTTTGAGGCTTGAAAATGGTATTATCCAATCCA
This sequence comes from Conopomorpha cramerella, assembly GCA_012932125.1. NCBI lineage: Eukaryota > Metazoa > Arthropoda > Insecta > Lepidoptera > Gracillariidae > Conopomorpha > Conopomorpha cramerella. The sequence goes on along the minus strand of SJJU01010211.1, from coordinate 11,313 downwards.
CCATCCCACAGAGGTACACAGTTAATTAAGTAAATTCAAGTGAAATTGCTGTAAATTATCGAATTACAAAGTCGCATTTACAAAGCTCAGAATAACAGGTTAGCAATAAATAATTTATTGATAACCCCATGAACTTCAGTGATTGTACTTAAAGATGTCCCTAGCTGTTGTTCTTACCTAGAAAATCACTAACATAACAGTGCCTCATTTTTTAAAGAAACGCGCACTGACATTATAATAATAGTTTATACCGAGTTTTACGGCGCGAAATTAACCAAAGACAAGCATTCAGCTTACCATAACACCCGGTTTAAACTATTAATATAACAGTACCTACCTATAGTCCAGTACCTATGTAGGTATGGTAAATTGGACTGAGTCAGTTGTATAAGGAAAAAAATAATTCTATTTAACATGATCGTGTTAGTTCTCACAATTCGCACACTTCTTGGGTATGTTACCTTCATACCTTGGCTTCTTTATTCGCAACTAAACACGCGGCGCATATTAACCGGCCAAGTCCGACGTATGACTCGCGCACGAACAGTTCCGTAGGTAAGCCTATCTGTACAATGCCTAAAAATCATGTCAAATTAACTACACACATCAAAAGTGTCTAGGGATCAAGAACATTATAACTCTAAAAAAATCTAATTTATTTAAATCAAATCTTCTGGATTGGTCTTCTATCTAATTCCCCATGCCTGTATCAATGACTTATCATCACATTTTGAATAAATTATTTTGTAAAATATATTCTTGATTGCAATTTTCTAAATTGTACTTGATCCCTAGACACTTTTGATGTGTGTAGTGGATGCCCCGCGATTTCATTCGCGCAGTTTCAGTATTTTATACAAACTATAACACTATATTATAGCTAGTGACGCGTCCCACAGGATAGGGATAAAAAGGAGCATATTATTATGCCCTTCTCAGTCGCTCAACTATCTGTATACCAAATTTCATTTAAATCGGTGCAGTGGTTTTGGCGTGAAATCGAGACAGACAGAGTTTCTATCGCATTAATTCAATTCAATGTTTATTTCGTTCAATGGTAATCTTAGGTGCTATAATATATATTTTTTTTTTCATGGTTTTCTTCAATGTGTCAGATATCGCCTATTAGATTGTCCCTACTTATAGTATTGTGGGTTAGTGCAAACACATTGTAGATCCTGATGAACACAGCAATGTTTCGTAAGAGAGGGAAAGTTATATAAAGAAATATAATACTAGAGAAGAATATTTGTATTCCTAAGTATAGAAGACAATAATAATAATATTAGATAACTAAACTGTCCCTCGGTTAGCACTCCCCAGTTTATCACGTTCCGGTGGAAATTTCGAGAACAATTTTAGCGTAGGTATTTGTTGTATTATTTTTCGTATGAAGGGTAACAAAACACTCATCCATCCAAACTAACCGTCGTCGTGTTTACAATAAGCTAATTAGAAGGATATCAATACATAGTATAAAACAAAGTCGCCTCCCGCAGTCTATTCCTATGTATCTAAAGATCTTTAAGTTTAAAACGGATTTTCATGCGGTTTTCTTTAGCAGTGGTTATTGAGGAAGGTTTTATATGTAAATAAATGCATATAATTATTTATATTAGCAAAACAACGTTTGCCGGGTCAGATAGGCTACCTATTGTTGTTATCAATGTCGAGCAAAATAATCACGCGTGTATAAAATAAATTATAAAATAAACCCTAAAAGTACGTCAAATGTGCCGTAGAAGACGGTAGATAGATAAGCTACGTGGAGTACCGACGTTTTCAAACTCCTTCAATTTCTCTACATTCAAGCATCTTTTCATATAATATGCTCGTTTTTTTCTTCATTTGAATTGTAGGTCGAACGGATACGTCAGATTTTTTGTTGTTCCAACCAATTGGTCGCCGACTTTTTTTCATTAAATACATCGTATTCGTTTAATCCTACAGCTGTTTGTCCCTGTGTATGCTTACATCTTTGAAACTACTTACGCAACGAGTTTTTGCTATTTTCTTTAGTACATACCTAAAGTGATTCTTGAGCAAGGTTCATAATATTGCATAATAATAACGGAAAAACAATGTTTATCATGTGGATTTGTAAAACAACCTTTGGCGGGTCAGCTAGTATCATAATCAGTCGATTCAACTATAATGGAAAGAAGTCAGTGAACCAATCCTCCGGCCATTGGTTGGTCGTATACATGGGGCATTATAATGCTACACTATTTACTACAGCTTAGGGGTAGGTACGCTTGGTCAAGAAAGTAGTCAATCAGTTTTGATGACACTGATGACCCTGGGGCACAATAACATAAAAAAGCAGAATAATGAACCTTAATGTCTATGACATTAATATAAGTTTCAAGATAATTGTGGTATACTAGATTCTTGGTCACTTGGGGCCTGAGTCTATTACACTCTGACAGTTGCATCGCTCTGACATCGCAGTTGAAAACGATGTGCAATGCTGATTTCGTTAATTTCATTTTACTATCTTCCGTAGTAAAACAGCGATGCATATCGTTCGCCGCTACGATGACAGAGCAACTTCGTTGCAACTACGAGAGTGTAGCGGACGTCGACCCCCAGGTTCTTGGTCGCCCGTACAAGTTCGGCCCCAATAAGTAGTTATTACTTTGCGACTTCAAATGAAGAAGTGAGAAAACCATAAAGTGAAGACGATTGCCGTCAGCTTCTCGGATTTAACTATGTGGTTTTTCTTTCCTTTCATACAGTGAAATTATTGCACAGGTTGATTGTACTATATTCTACTGAAAACTCGTCTTTATTCCTATAGTGCTGTTGGTTTGGAATCATTCTGTTTATTCTTGGCTTGGTCTATTCCAAGTACCGAGGTACTTACAGTTCAAGGAGTCGAGATAACGCACGTCATTCATTTCTTATCACATTTTACTCGTACAATGATTTAACTGTGTGAAATTCAAGATGTAATCGTATTATGTAAATGTCCGTGGTCTTTCTGATGCCATAAACTAAGCTGAGAGCAAACAGGCGCTGGAAAGACTGGGAACTTAAATCAGTCGTGAAGCCAATTCAAATAAATTACTCGGAGCAATGCACCTTTTATAAAATTAGTCACAAAAGGATTCCGTGAAAATCGCATGTAAGTACGGTTGGCCAAGAAAGTGGTTTTGTCAGTTTTGATACTCTTCCTGTGCCACTAAAACATCAATACGGTACAGTGGTTGTATGGTACCTTGTCTAATGACATTCAGAGTCAGGCATAGGGTGGGTAGATCAGATTAAAGGCCGTTTATACATTGTAAAAAAAAATCCTGATGTAGATTCCAAGTACCTCCCCCGAGGATAGGCGGTAGGGGGGTGTGCTGCCGCCCGCAAAGTACAAAAGAGAGGGGGGCTAAAGTAGTCCCCCGCGCGTCTCAGGACGCAGTGCGAGGGTGACACCCGGTGCGTTTTTTGGAGATCCCGGAGTTTCCCCGTCATGAACGGCCGATGGCCACCGGACTCCGGTCACTCCCCTGGGTGGCTGGGTATCCATAAAGGGTTTCCCCTTCGAAAAAAAAGGCAAGGCAGCAGCGCTCTCTGTAAGTTAAACCATAAGAACACTGCGATCGCTAACCCGCCTGGCGATTATTGGCATTTCCCCCCAATTGATCATGGAAATCATTGGGGGAGGCCCACGTCGCATCTTGATGAAGGCCGTATACCACAAGGTGTGTGAACTCTGTAACGGAGATGTGCTCACCCCCTAGCACGTTTGGTTAAATACGCTTGGACCGTGAGCATTTTCTAGGGAGTGCCTGTAACAGAGGCGTGTGGTGTATTTATTTTTTCTTTAAGTCAAGATAAGTACAGTCGAAAAATAAAACCACCGTGCCGATCCGATGATCGCCTATTAAAATTATGCAATTATTACATAGTGTACCTACATTTAGGCATAATGACCAAATACGTCACAGTAATAATGTTATCAGAACATATGTAAGTACATGTTCCGCGAATACTCTGAACAAGGTGTGATTGATAAGTTCAAAAATACGTATCGCAGATAGGTACTTGAACTCTGATATCGCACAGAAGATTAGGCCTGTTTCCACGATAACAATTTTTTGTAGGCAGACAATCGACTTTTTGATTGATTGACATTCCGATAATCTAGTTAGTTACGAAGTGGATGTTCTTTACTTCCCAGATTATATGACTATTGCAATAAATCTAAGTAAGTTTCGTGAAACACGAAAATATCATTTATACTAAGTATAATTTATAGATCAAGAACGGCTGAACCGATTAGGCTGAAAATTGGATGATTAAAATGGACATAGGATACTTTTTATCCCCATCCTATAGGACGCGTCGCTATACTGAGTGTAAATGGACCAATAGCAATGGTCTTAGAAGCGTTGTTGGGCTCGTCACCATTAACAACTCTTGCAATGAATTAAATGCAAAAAAGCAAACTCCATACAAAATGTCATCCCCCGAGGCATAAAATTGTCCATTTTGTATGATTGAATTTTTTTTTCGTTTCATCGCATTTGGCCATAGTAAAAGTTGTTCATATTGACCAGCCCAACAAAGTTTCTAAGACTAATTGCTCGGGGTCCTTTTACACGCAGTATACAGACCATAGTTAGTACTGTGTGACTTTTAGTGTGACGTCCATTCAAATATGAGAGCTTTAAGATCTTGAAAAAAAAACTGTATTTCTACCAAAGCACGACCTCCATGCTATTTGAGAAGTCAATTTATAAGAACATTTCACGTTCCTTTCAGGATATTCTACAAAACTGAGGCATGAATCAAGCATGGGCAGAATCTTAATGAAGTACTATTTGATGACTTTTATACGTATAATAGTCCATGTCTCTTTATCTCTCTCCAAACCACAAGAGATTCAACGTTTTAGGTGTAGGTAACTATCCACTTCTGTCTCTCTCCTTTCATGACTTATGATTTCAAGACATGATGCATACTTTCTCACTTCTTGCCTAAAAAGTAAGACTTAAATGGGCAAATGCTATGTGATTAAAAATTATGAAATTGAAACTAGTTTCGCGGCACTCAAAACAGACTAAAACCTAGTTTCCTTTTTACTCACTACTGACTTGGAACTCCCATGCTGAGTACCACCAGGACGAAACGATGCTAGAGTTAAACCAGAACTAGAAATATTTTTTTTGCAATAAGGCCGTATAAGTTGATAGTCTAAAAGTTTTGTTTTTAAATCGCATTGCAGCGCAGAAGGCGTTCACGTGCAATACCAGGTGACTTCGGAAGCGCCTACGGGAACGTGTGCGGTCCTAATTACCGGCACTCACCGTTCGTTGTGCGCTAATTTAGCAGCGGCGCAGAAATTCACCCCCGACCACCTAGCGACGGCTGAAAGCAAAAAGCTCATCGATGCCGCAGAATTAATATATGCCTCTGTAAGTTTTTACTAAAAATTGTGTTTCCCTAAGCCGGTCTTGCAGTCGCAAGTAGTTCGAATATTTTTCCCAGTAGTTAATTTAACACTTTTGGTGACAATAACCGTCGGTTGACGTCATCAAAACAAATCTAGTTTGCTCCCGCCGAAAGTGTTAAGATGTAGATACCCTATTATAGTATATAGAACGAACGAACATTGTGCTACAAACGAAAGGGACCTACGAGGACATGGTAGAATGTCCTGATGGTGGGGCCGACCTAGAAGGACATTCATCGACCAGATGCGCGTTGTTTCTTAAGGCGCTAATTACACTGAAAAGGCGGTGTGCGTCCTAAGGTGTAGGTAAGCGATCTAATTCCATACATTTTGTATTCAAGTTTTGTAGCAGCAATATGTCTTCGCCGCGCCTTCACCTTACACCTTTTCAGTGTAATTCGCTCCTTAGAAGACCCGCGTATTAAGTACCTGAAACTGGCGAGGAATAAGGAAGAGGCGAAAGAGATTTTCAAGGATCGTGACAAGTAGACGTTCATGATATCTACTACCTACCCCTCTGGGGAATGGGCGTGGCATATCCATGGGTCCTATTAAGAAAGTCGGATCTACAAAACGGAACATGTTCAGGAGAGAAGATAGAAGTTAGTTTTAGATATTAAAACTAAACTACTTGTGGTACATACTTCAAATTTACAACAGCTTATAATCTTTGGTATCTTCACGAGATAATATAATACGTATAAGTTTATAGATCTTAATATCGCCATCTAACGGTGTAGAAAAGTGCATATTCCTAAAATTGCACTACCGACATTTTTAATTTGGACCATCGATATATGTATTGATTGTATTAAATCATCATCATCACCATGTCAGTGTCACTGACATCCACGGCGTTACCCGCTTTAATATAACAAGCCATGCCTACAACGATTCTCACAAATTAGTACACAGAAAACGGAAACTTGTCTATTAATACATGTTAAAATTAACTCTACGGAAGATAAGACTTTGTTGCGTCCAGTTTAAACGTGTTTTTTTTTCACGTTGGCTCCTAACCAACAGACAGACAGTAGGTACACCTTTTATGTGATATTTTTCACAAAAAGTATTTGTGTGTAAAATACCTATACTATTTTGTGATATGGAACTGATCGTTTGATAGTTGATCGTAGCAGGGGCCTGCCTTTAGCAGTTTAGCACCTATCGCATCGCCCACTATCACCTTTGAACATTAAAATACCTACCAATAAACAGATTTAAGTCATCCCGCATCCAAGGGTTCTGTTTACCCCCTGTGTGTGTCTATTGTGTTCTTCGTCGTTGCTGCACAACCAATGAGCACATCTTTCGGGAGAGCACTGCGGTCAAATACCCTGAAGCTGAATATGAATTTTTTAACCTACTAATAAGATTCTGTCAGCTATTTAGTGTATTATACCAATAAATATTGTTTTAACGAACCAATAGCACAACTATTAGTCACTATAAGGAAGGAAGAAATTTGTCTCCCTGAAAGATGCTTTATGTATTGTGTTTAGTTTTGTGAAGCAATAAACAAAAAAAAACTATTTAGATTACGGTACATAGTCAAAATAGACCTATTATACATATCCTGGCGCTAACTGGAGTCAGTGATGGGGTGATCTCGGTTTTTTTATTAACTTGAAAATGTTCACCTTTCAAGGGATTCTTCGTAGCCGTGAGCCCGGAGTCGATCCTGCAGTTGGCGAACCACGCACACACCAACAACCACAAGTTCATAATGAACTTGAGCGCTCCATTCGTCTCGCAGTTCTTCAAGGAGCCACTCGAAAAGATTTTGCCTTACGTCGACGTACTGTTTGGTAATGAAACGGTAAGTTATTTCCTGAACCACCTAAACATTTTTTTTTACCTACAAGGGGAAGAAAATATTGTTGTATGGGGACTCAACGGGACCACCTATCCTAGAACGATAAAAAATATTTTGATTTACTTCCGAATTAGTTCTATCAAGTTAAAGTCACAACAAGGTTTTGTTCCGTTATCACATTCGCTCATTTGCTGCAACAACGCGACATCTTAAAATGTGACACTGTTGAAATAACAATCTTATTACTTTTACTAAGGATTCTTTTCACAATAACAAAATATTGTATGTCGCGTTGTTGCAGTAAATAAGCGTATCTTACGTATAGTTTGTGCAAAATATGTAAAAACTAGTTGTACCCCAGCGGTGCTACCCGCAATTTGTCCCGTTCCCGTGGGAGTTAAAGAGATAAATGTATGTTTGTACACAAAGAAGTGTGTTGATCCAGGCTGCCAGCTAACATCATACCAAGTTTTATTAAAATCATCAGAAGTATCAAACATACACACTCACAACACAAACTTTCGCCTTTGTAATATTAGTGTGATAGTAAATTATTCCGACTATCCACCCTGGAAAATGTACCCCCGGGTAGATATTCGGAAATCCACCCTGCCATAGAATTGCACATTTAATTTATATGGCGAGGTGGATTCTTGGACGCGTGTTGTCCTCTTATCCACCTTAGGGTGGATTTTCAAGGGTAGATATTCGGAATGAGCCGTGACAGCATGTGAAATGTCCCGGATTATTATATAACTCTATACTATAAGTTTCGAATGTCAGGTTTAATATTTAACTATTGAATTCCAGGAAGCGGACGCTTTTGCGAAAGCATTCAACTTTAACACAACTGATTTGGTGGAGATTGCAAAGAAAATCGCCGCTTTGCCTAAACTTAATGTGAAGACCAAGAGAACTGTGGTATTAACTCAAGGTTGCGAACCAGTGATATTGGTAGATAATGACGAAGTTCAATTGGTACCAGTTCATAAATTGGAGAGAGATCAAATTGTAGACACCAATGGAGCTGGCGATGCCTTCACAGGTGGTTTCCTTAGCCAAATGGTCCTGAAGCAGCCCTACAAGACTTGCGTTAAGTGTGGTATTTATGCCGCTACCCACATTATTCAACACTCTGGATGCACATTCACAGGTCAAAGCAACTTCATTGACAGCTAGGTGTATTATAATTAATAAGTTTCCATCATAATATCATAATTGCCACACAACACGCCCATGAACTTGACTGAAGGTATAGCAATTTCTCAACAATGTTTCTAAAAATTGTATTTGTTGTCATTACTTATACATAGATAGATGTTTTACTGTATTAAATAATGTCAGTGCCTATTTTATTGGCAATGCTTTTGCATATGTTAAAAAATGTTACTTTGCTTATATACATTTTTTTTTTTGGTTTTATCACCTGTCTTTATGAATTAATTACATAAAAGATCTACTTGGAATGACCCTGCATAAGGCATGACATGCCCGAGTTTATGCACAAAACTTATTCACTTTCATAAATTTACTTTTAACTGTACAATCAAATAGTATTACAGATAGATCTGAAATTATTATGTTGGAATTTAAAGCCAGTACTTAGAATCATTGTAGATTGTTGGTAAAATGTGATTTAAAAGCTTTGTGTGACAAAGTTCAAATGTGATCTATTAATAGTGAAGTTGTGATGTTACTATTATAATACCAATCAATATTTAACAAATAAGGTTGTCAATGTGAATAAAAAATAAAAGAAGTTAATAACAACAATTGTTTACTTTTAATCTAATATAAACTGTGGCACATAATATATCATTTCCCTTAACTTATTTAGTCACAAATGAACTTAATGATAATGAAAAAACTTAATGGTAACATTAAGGCTCAATTTACACCGCAGCGAAATAGAAGTTTTTGTACATCACATAATGAACTTTATGTTTATAGTTTGTTTGTTATACACTTGACATAAAGTTCATTATGCAATGTACAAAAACTTCCATTCTGCGGCGGTGTAAATTGAGCCTTATAATATAGAATCTACTAAAATAACAAATCATTTTTTCCTACTAGTAAATACAATAGCATAATGAACTATGTGCACTTCCCAATCTGGAGCAATCTCTTGCTCGTTTCCTAAAAGTGGCATACATCTATATTCCTCTATAATAATAAAGTTATTAAGATCATCGAGGATCTTAGTGACGCTTCTAGTTACTGGTCCACGGACACGGCAGATAACACGGGGCACTTTCTTTTCATCAATACAACCCTTTTTACACACCACGCACGCATTTTGCAAATTATTGTTCTGTTTGCTTCTGGAACAAAAACCCAATAGAATTTAGGTAAATTATAGTCAAGAAAATAGAATAATAAGCAAATTCACACTGACTGAATATTTGATTGACTGGAATTACTATTTCACTTCGGACTAAATGGTTTCTAATGATGCAACTGGTGGGCTATCAAGTGTGAATAGACAAAAAATTACAGAAAATGTTTTGAAAAATGTGATGAAACCTGCACACCACAAGGTGTGTGAACCTTATAACAGCGATGAGCTCACCCCCTGCCACATTGGGTTAAATACGCTTGGTGAACCATGGGTACTTGCTTTAGCAAGTGCCTCTGCCTACCCCTCTTTGGGATTAAAGGCGTAAAGTGTATTTATTTTTATAAAATGTTTTGCATTAAGTTTCAATATTCTAATGAATCCAGTAAGGATATTTTTGTAGTGTAAAGGTAAATGCTATTTTGCTGAATGGAAAAGATATCTATTAGATTAGTTGCAAATATAATGTTCCTAGTCCATTGTTACGGATTATAGACATTAATAATGTAGGTATATACATTCATAAAGCTGTTGTACTACTAAATACCTCTACAAAGAAAAATCTCTTATAAATACTAAAACTCAACTAGACTTCGTCTACTTCTTCATCACAAAGCCTTTTGCACAGGGGTTCCTTTATGATGTTTACATAGAAAGGGAGGGGTAGAAGTATATTGGAAAAAAACTTAAATTTTGGAGTTGTGGTTCCAATATTTGTTATATAGTATTTTTGAATAGAAATTAATATGCTTGGTGAACTGTGGGTATTTATTACTTACCCTGCCTTGAGCTTCGGGATTACAAGTTAGGTACCTATTTATTTTTAATTACTACTAACACTGCGCGAATGAAATCGCGGGGCGTCCACTAGTATTATAATAGACCAGTAAGTACCTACCTTACTACGTAAAGTAGAATAAATGATATAAAAATGTGAGGTTTCTAACCTACTACGTAGTTAAACCAAAGTTCCACTTACTTGTTCATATTTTTATCGTTTGTCACGATGGCAATAGCTTGAATAGTTACGAATTTGATCCCGGGCTTAACATTTCAGAAAGTTTCAAATTACATTAGGTAGTTGTGGACACAGTACCTATATTGGCTGTGTATAAAATATGGCTGTAGTTATAGCACGTCATGTGAACAAATATAAATCAAACAAATGATATAATCAATGAAATAATGATTATTATGGTTTCTAGGTAAGGAAAGTTAAAGTTTTAAGTTAAGTTTTTTGCTGTCTAGAAATTTGCTGACTCCAAGCGAAAAATACTAAAAACAAACTTACGCGCGCGCGGATCTATTCATCGTTCACTCATTCATTTGAGAGTGGGTTAGTGTTGGGATATCATCTTTAAAAACCGGTATAGATACATATTTTCTGTGTCAGTGCCAAATGTGTCATCCGATCCAATTTCAGATCAAACCCAAAACACACTCACATTCTAATCTTTCGATCTCAGACCAAACAAAAGTGGTCTGTCTCTTTCCCGCCAAAATGTATGAAATTTACATGATGGATCAGAACTGTCACTTTTACCACCAAAATGACAGCCCTGCTACCCACTGAGGGACAGACAATATTACTGCCCTCCCTTACTCGTTTACTCTTGCGCGTTCTTCTGGGTTCGTAGTTATTCCCTTTATTCCTAAAGCGGAATAGACAAATGCACTTAATAAGCAAATGCCCACGGTTCAACATGG